>CDEZ01021135.1:0-46769 GCA_000826365.1 Acanthamoeba royreba
ACCGCAGATTACTGCGCAGACGCTCATTGGATCTTCCCCTTCGAGTGCATGTGTGCCTTTGACTCCGATCAACAGAAACGAACTTATCTTGACTCAGTATGAGCTCATGCGCAGTGCTTTTAAACCTAGGACGAACACTAACCTCATCCATCAACCAGATCCTGGTCGAGTTCAACAAACGCATCTACAAGATCTACGATGAATGGAAGTTGAGGAAGTCGGACACGTTCGCCTTGCAGATTCAGCCCTTCACCGCAAACTGTAAGTAGTCTCGCTGCGTGCGACTGTCTCTTTGCTTCTCTCAACTAAGGTGTACATTCGCTCTCTTTTGCTTCTTTTTCTCTCAACAGTGCTCATCCCCAACACGAGCTATCTGTCCACTTTGGACTGGTACATTCTAGCTCCGATCACTCCTCTTGCGCGTCGTTTGGCTGATGGCTCTCTTTGCAGCTTCCACCCGAATCTGTTGGCTCATCAGAAGTTTGCGACCTCTATCTGGAACAGGTGCACTCCAGTTCGGTTGAGTTTGCCTTGATACTAAATGCTCCTCCTCTTTCATTTCACACAGCTTACTCACGCCATGGGCCAGCAAGAAACGCTACTTCGATCCCAGCGAGACACCCATGTGCCCGGACGCCAACACCCTGCTTTACACCTACTGATCTCGTGATGACTTCTTGTGTTTTGCGTGAAGAAAATCTTTTCTTTGTGATTTCTTTCAAACAAAGCAAAAGAAAATCATAAAAAACAAATAAAAGAAAAATCAGAAATAATATATATATATTTAGAGAGAGAAAGATGCAGGGGATGCGGAGAGGATTGGGGAGAGTACAGGCGCACACCTCGGTCCTGATGGTGTGTGACGTGCAAGAGCGCTTCCGTACGGTCATTTCCCACATGCCCTCTGTCCTACACGTCGCCCGTACCATGGTTGGTCCTTTTCTCTACTTGCATTTATTATTTCTTAAATATTATCAATAAAATAGATTTTAATTCCAAAAATGGCATTTCATTTCTTTTTAAAGTTTTTCTATTTTCTATTTTTTTAATTTTTTTTAACGTGTGTGCGTGGCATGTGGGTCCAGGTGAAAGCAGCACCACTGCTTCGAGTGCCGGTGCTGGTTACGGAGCAGAACCCGAAACGACTCGGGCGCACGGGTGGGTTCCTTGTTGTTGTTGGGTTATTGTCTGTAGTTGTCTGTTGTTGTATGCTTAAGAAAGGAACTGATCGACATGGGTGTGACCACGCAGCGCCGGAAGTGGGTGTGGAAGGCACCGAAGGAGTGCGCGTGTTTGAAAAGCTCAAGTTCACGATGATGACCGATGAAGTACGCAGTGTTCTCGAGAAGGAGCATCCCGATCGTAAGGACGTCCTTCTCCTCGGCATTGAGGTACGCCTGGTTGTGCGCTGCCTGATGCGAAAGAAGAATGCTCACACTTCTCAACAGGCGCACGTGTGCGTGCTTCAGACGGTTTTGGTACTGCTCCATGTGTTGGCATGAGACATCTATCATGAGAAACCACCTCATGCGTGGTCTGCCGTTTTGCAGGATCTGCTCGATGGAGGGTACAACGTGCATGTGCTTGCGGACGGCACATCATCCTCGCGTACGGCAGACCGCATGGTAGCTCTTCAGGTAAGCCAACCTTGTTCTTAGCTCGTAGCTGCAGTTGTTCTTTCTTATCAATCCTATTTGCGCAGCGCTTCAGCCAAGCTGGTGCTTTCGTGACCACTAGCGAGAGCGTGCTGTTTCAGCTCATGGAATCGGCTGAGCACCCGTCCTTCAAGGTTCTTCCGCTGCTTTATTCTGGTTCAGTTCAGTGGGCTGACACACCTGCCAATGCTGCAGGCTATCTCGGCACTCGTGAAGGAGGAAAGGCCAGACTCTGGTCTTGCTCGTCTCTAACTGTGCATTTGCCCTTTGCGAATGAAGGAGTGACTCGAGTCGCAGTCGCTATGTTCCATAACGAATTACTCATGCGACTGAGAATTCTACCAGGTAGTGCAGGCGCTGCTTGGCGGTATCGTAGACCACGTATTCGTCATCCACAAAGTCAGATGGCTCCTCTTCAGTGCTTGCCACACCTGACCATGCAATGCTGTGTCAAAGCGGAGCTCTCACAGCCACGCAAAGTGTGATGTGCTGCGTACCGTGACAAGAATCGAATCCAGTGGGCGGAGCAGTCAAGTGTGGTGTGATCTGGCGATAGTCGTGCATTCGGCCCAAGTCTACATCCACTAGCAACATGAACCTGGGCTGACTGGAGTCATCGGCCGTGCTCGGGGGAGGTATTTTGCTCGGTTCCTTTCCTCGCTTCTTCCCTGAGGTTAACCTCGTAGGTCATGATTCGCCCTCACAAAGTATGCGCTAGTGTTGAGGTACCTTGAGAAGAAGACGGAGGAGGAATCGAGGACGCAGGCAGGTTGGTGTACTTAACGCTAGAGTAGGCGTTATCACTGAAGTAAATGCCCTGACCGAGATACCCGAAGTCGGTACGCATGGACAGACCCTACACCACAGGGAGCGCGATGTTGGTGATGGAAATGTTCACTCAAGCACAGTAAGAACGACGGAACGCTACCTTGGACACAACGACCTTGGGCAGGAGAATACCGCGCGAGAGCAGACCAACAAAGTTGAACACCTTTGAGGCATGGAAGAGCAACCGGCTATTCTTCTGATCCTCCGCATCGCCTAAGCCACCGAAGGCTGATCTACGGAGGGAAAAGCCAGCCTTGCCTGTGCCGCCATCGGTCTTCTCAATCTCGTATATGCTATTCACCGTCAAGCTCACGGCTGCGTGCAGCGAAGCTACGGAAGCAGGAGCCTGACATTCACCAACCAAGTTCATCATGACACAACTCATGCAGATGTTGTGCAAGATCTACAACGTACCAACTTCTTACGCAGGAAGTACTCTCTCAGCTCTCGGTACTTGGGGCTGGATTTGTCCACGTTCTTGATCGTACACTGCAGGGCGTTGTACATTCGATCTATCTCCGATGTCGCGGTGGTTCGACTACGCACGTTGTTCGTCTGCATTCCGTCCGAACAGTTAGATTAACCCGAACCATCATGGAGGACGTGCATCTTCTGACGTACATCGATGATGTCCTTCATCAGCTGCAGGAGGTCCTGTTTCTGCTCAAGGAGTTGTAAGTTGTCAATGATCGCCTTCTGCACTTCCTCTCTGGTCGTGCCCAATCGATGCGGGATCAGCGAGTAAAAGTCTTGTGAGAGCCTGACAATCCGTGCATGGTCCTAATGATGAAGATTGTAAGCAATCACACCCGAATCGCTTCTCCCTCAAGGATGAGCGCTGACGTACGTCCTCATCGGCAGCTAGAAGCTCATTGATCTGCGAAAGGACGTCTTCACCTCGCTGGATTTGCTTTCGCGAGAGGATGCCCAGAGGAGTCTCAATACCTCGCGTGGTGATCTTGGCCACCACCGTTTTGCTCACCTATACCAACCCTCCCGCGTCAACTCCCAAGATCACACTCATCCGATTCTGTGAATCGTACCGACTCGCTGGCTTTAGCATAAAGGTGCTTCACCAAACGTTGCACCACTTGTGGAAGCGAAGACCTGTCTCCGTCGGTTGCTTTCGCCTTATGGGACTCATGGACTGACTCTTGTTCTTCATTCTGTGAATAAAAGGGTAAGAATTCTTAGCTAAGATGAAAAAGTGGAGATGACGGACCTTATCAGATCCGATCTTGGGAGACACCGAGACGAGGTCGACATGCTTGTATCCTTTTTCGTAGGAGAGCTTTTGTGCCATGATGTGGTCATATAGAAGTTCGGCATCGGCTAGCGACTGCAGGTAGCGCGTCTCACGCAGACCGACCTTGGTTTTTGGCGAGTCCAGCTCGTCGATGGGTGAGGATGCGGTACATGCATCGCCTGATGAAGGACAATTAGCTCTGATCATGACGCTTGAACTTGGAAGAAAGTTTAGGCTGGCTGTTACCCAGGGTTGTCTGCGGATACGTATTCGTTGGAGGCATGCAGCTCCATGCTGTAGAACTTGTTGTGGTTGTCCCTGATGTCCATGCACTAGGAAAACGCGCAACAGATAAGCATGGATCTGCATTTGGATGAGAAGGTCATCGTACATGCAAGACATCCATTCGCAAGATGTCATAGTTGGATTTCGGGAAGTACGGCTCCACATTGCTGCCATAGTTCCACACTGAAGCCTGAGGGATTCCTATGATTTCGTTAATGTCACCTTTGCGCAGGGCGCACATCCAAGTGAGGGGTGGTACTTTTGCGTTCGACCCCGCTGCGTGATCCTTCATCTTCTTCATTACTCCCTTTCTCCTGTCACCCTTCAAGTTAGAACATAGTTATGACAATTGAAGCGAAAGGGTACACCTTGGTAGAGCTGATTCTAAACTTGGCTAGGATGTCGTAAGTTGGATACTCTTTCACCTTGGTGCCTTGACGTATGCACTCGTCTATCCATTCACCTACCACAATATGGAACACGTCCGTTGCGTTTCCTTTGCTCTTGCCTTCCTCCGCGAACTTGCGTGCTTGCCGGATCTTGGAAGAGAGGTTGTCCTGCACTTCCTTCTCGGTAGCAATAAGATGAGTGCACTTGTCGTTGAGCATGTAACTGACGACACCGCCATGCTTCTTGATCATATCAGTTAACTGGGATTTCCGCTTGAATGCGAAATGATCGGAGAAGGAGAAGACAAGATCTCGAAATAGGTCCGAACTCGACGCCGAGGAAGTAGCTGCATCAACAGTGTCTCTTATCGGCTCCTGATCGAACCACTTGAAGCCTGAGAGGGAAGTAGAGCTTGCTTGTCTTTTAGAAGACTGGTTCGCCTTCATTTCGTTCATGAGAGCCTTGAGCTTGGAAGCATTCTCATCGCCCTTGGCCCACATCTCTACCTTCCGGGTAACTGCGCGATCCACTGCGTCCCTGTTGTGAACTGATTTAGAAAATCGGGGTTCCTCAATGCCTACATGAGGGAGCATGCCATCGAAGTGGTCGTGATGCAGCCTCAAACTCAGCTTGAGCCTCCTTACGTATATCCTTGATCATCCATTGTGCCACAGCTTCAATCGTGGAGTGCTGTCTACCGTCTGTAGAAGACTCTATTGAGCTCTAGGCCGAAGCATAAACAAGCACATGCCATGCGTACCTCCACCTTGACTGGCAACTTCCTGTAAAGCTTGTTCGTAGCGAGCGGGTGTTAAGAACAGATCAGCTAGTTCCTCCTCAGAGTCTACAACATCAACTTGGAGAGTGATGGGCTTATGCGTGCTTGCTGTTAGAAGAGGCTCACCCATGCGCATGAAGAATGCCTCAGCGCGTACCTCAGAGCGTGCATGGTTGATGGCGTCCTTCTTCTTTACCATTTGGTGCTTCATTCCTTTGGTTTTAAATGCGTAGACTGAGAAGAGCTCCACACTAAGCGCGTTCTTGAAGGATCCCATCCGTTTATCCGCCAAGTCGACCGGATACCACACGACCCCTACAAGAAGGATGAAAGCGTATGAATAGAGGCCTCATAAGCACGAACAGAAGAGGAGGCCTCCTCTTTACCTTCTCCCGCTCCGCGTATGTTGAACTGTTGGAAGACCCAGGGATCAAGATCGTCCACTTCATTCACGATTGCATTGATTCTAGGCAGTTGTCCCTGTAATCAAGCAATACTATAAATGCATATGCTCTAACGATCATCAGTGCCTGATGTACCTCAAGAAGCTGTTCGTTGTCCAAATGAAGTTTCATGTATTCAAAGCCCCATGGAAGGATGTGCATTCCATCAGGAAGGTCGTATGCTAGGGGATCATCCAAGCAAATCTCAGGTAAGGAAGTTGCTATTAGCAAGGAGTGTGGAGATGACGCACTTCCAAGAATGGTGCGGATGTCGTCGGGTTCAACCACAAGGTACTGCCCTACGAACAGCGAGAACACAGCAAAGATACATTTGTCCAGCTTCCCTATTGCTATCTCACTCTGGGTCATGTTAGTGCTCATTCTCAGAGGGTTTGGAGGAACAACGATGATTACCCCTTTCTGTACACCAGGTCCACACCACTCTCCGAATATGGTGACGGAGCTGATGGCGGGGAACTCACGGCGCAGATAGGATTGCACACGCGACCACAGGCTGCCAAAGTAGCTCTCGTTCTCCTTTGCCCATCGTGCTAGGCCCTTGTTCTCCGCGTCGATGAATCTGTTGTCCCATCACCATCATGGCGGTAAGAATGAATATCATCTGATGGATGAGAATGCATCATCAGGACAGGGATTCTCGCGGTACTGATTGCGGCTTTGCACTCGCATTGACATGTCCGAGTTGACAGTGATGGCGCCGTTGCAGCCATGCAGCTTGATCTTGCCCTTGTATCCCACCTTACTCTGTATTGCCCCAACAATGTTAGTTATGTTATATATATTTATTTTACTTAAAAAGGATAAAATCATCATAAATATGAAGGTGGCGTACGGTCGGCGTAGAATAGCGCTTGAGGTTGCGAAGGACGTGGTGGAGGCCCTCTATGTCCGGCCAGCGCACGAATTCAGTCGAAGAGTACTCCATGTTGTTTGTGTAGAAACCTCAACCCTTAAATTTCAAAAAAAAAAAAACATAAATAAATACTTGTAGTTTCGGGCTCCCTTTTGATTTTCAAATGCAGACCACTTTTCGTTTTCGTAAAATAAGAACAGAATTCATTTGGTGAACTCATCGCATGCTTTGCATTCTTAACAAATATAATTTCAAATAAAACGAAACGTTTTCAAAAATTGAGAAACTCAGGCGGAGGGAAGCATGGTGAAGCAGTCGTGTGTGCTGAATGCCCGCTTGATGTCCTCGTAGAGCTGCTTGAACGTTTGGTGATCGCCTTCATGGTAGCTCTGCTCTGCGAGACGACCATGCAGGTCTCTGAGGGTCAGATAGAGTTGCTCCCACGTCATCTTCTGCTTCTTCTTGAATGCGCCGTGGTTGATGACGATTCCTTTCATCACACGGTCCATCTGTTGATCGTCCGCCACGGGTCGCTCGGCAAGGACGATCGTCGCGAGTTGATGATAGAGGATAAAGTTGCGCAGCATCCATGCACTCTTGACAGGATCTGCTTGCCGGTCGTAGGAAGTAAAGATGTTCTGCCACAGGAAGTGGTCGTGAATCAACTTGCTCGACCCTGTCAGTACGAAGCGGTCGACCTCGGATATCGCCTCGCGAGGATCGACACGCAGACTACGGCTGATACCAGATGGCTTGAGATGTTCCTTCAACTCAGCCTCTCGCCGTAGAATGGCCAGGCACGCGCGCCGGAGCTGGGGCAGATCCTCGGCAATGTTGCGCTCAAAGTAGTCCTCGACGAGAGGCAACTGTGGGCGACAATCAACAGAGTCGGAGAAGCACGCTGTCTTCGATTCGAGGCAGTCGATAAACAGCTTTTCCCAGTGGTGTGGCTGGGTACAGTCGACGACCCACACAGTCTGTGCGAGCTCATGTGCCACCTTGAAGAGCGCTAAGGGACCAAGTGAAGAGGGCGAGGAGGCCGCTCCTCTCGGAGACTCGGCTGCCAAGCCGATGAATGTAAGCGTCCCTTCTCGCGCCGGCGTTCCGAGACAGCTGAACCGCCCGGCGCGTTCGTAAAGAGAGCTGAGCTGTTCCACCAACTTACGCGTTTGATCGCTGAGATCGACGTAGGTTCCCCGAGCTGTACACTGTTCGTGCGCCTCTGCCCAGAGTGTGAGCGAATCGGCAGTGAGAACCGCGTTGTAGCCCTGATCCCGGAAGTACTCCGCCATGATCACTCCTGCGCGCAGCGAAACCTCGCGCGCTGCAGCCGTGGCGTTGGCTGGCATCGTCACCACCACCGATCGCTTCATCGAAGACTGCCTTTGGCCGTTGATCTCCAACTCTGCCTGGGCGGAACATTCCACAAACTCGAGCTTCCTGTAGCTGGACAGCCCACAGTCGACGAAGATCCGGACATCAGTGTTGGACCATCGGGCAACCTGCCACAGCACATGATCGTGAACGCCGCTGAAGTTATCGGCGTTGGGCACCAACGCAGCCGTTCCGCCCATTGCGCATGGGAAGAGGGTGTCGAGCCTGCGGTATCCCGTAAACAGCGGTCTGTTCGGTGGCTTCCTCTCCGTCACTGGTCGAGGCTTTCGGAGAGGCCACTTCTGCATCATCGTGAATTGCTTCTTCTTCTTCTTCGGCAGCGAGGATGCGGAAGAGGAAGAGGATGAAGAGCAAGTGCCCTCCTCCATCTCTATCTCGAGCACAACCTCGGTGATGGTGTAGTCGCCCTCGGAAGCAATGAAGGTAACGACACCGCCGACTTCATCGGGCGGCAACATGATGTGATGCACAAAGATGGCATTCTCTTGCACATGCCCGTACTCATCGCCCGGTCGTACGATATCGCCGACCTTGAGGCCCTGGGTCGGCTGGAAGTGCCACATTTTCGATCGATCGAGCGCAGGAATGTCGATTCCAGTCGGTACGAACACTCCGCGTCGTCCCTGATCAAGGCCATCGTCTGCTATCTCTTGCAGCGGTCGCTGCAGTCCATCGCACACCGTACCAAGTAGACCAGGACCAAGTTCCAAGCACAGCTCGCTCCCTGTACGACGCACGGCATCGCCCACAGCCAGCTTGTCGTGTGTCTCGAACAGGCGGATGACGGTCACCACTTGTTCGTCGTCGTGCGTGGGACTGATGCGAGTCCGCAACGCCACCACCTCACCCAGAATGCCGGGCGACTCGCCCACCCGCACCAACTCGTAGAGAAATGCTCCGACCAGACCCACTGCTTGCACCTCTGAGTATCACGAACAAAAACTTAAGTTATCTTGGTATCTCGAGTTTGACGAACAAAACGGAGCTAAGTACCAAAGGCAGAAGAGACTGAAAGCACAGATCCTGGTGGCCCGAGCTCGCTTCCGCCGTCTTGTATGGTGGGGGTAGTATCCATCTTGCTTGCTTGCACTTACTGAGAACTGTAGATATATTTCGTGGCCTCTGACCTTCAAGTAGGGCGGGGTAGAAGGCACGCCTCCCACGCCAGTGAGAAAACTACGTGCACTGAACGGGCCTTCCCCTTACCCAATAAATATATATAGAAATAAAAATATCCAAAGAAGCTGCGATCCCGCCTCGGAACATTCATCAGCTCCCAGGGATGAAGATTTGTTCAGAGGGAGCACTGACTGCTCAGTGGACGGAAAACTACTCGTCACTCGCTCGCGTTTCGCTAGCTCTGCCTGTCGTTCCCGCAGCGAGGAAGGTGTGCACGTTGGCTCCTTTGCGCACGTGCACGCCTACTCTCATGCCCGGGTCCGCTGCGAATCGGACACACATGATCAAGTCAGCCACCACTACCACGATCACAACGGTATGATCAAGTTGAGGTAGAGGAGAGGAACGCACTATTGGCTGCTGCTGCAGTGACCGCGTCCTTGTTCACCTTCAAACCTTCCTTTTTGCCATACTTGTCGAACCTGATTGAATGGGAGCCAAGTTGAGGAAGAAGGCCACGCGTCGTGGGTGATGGCCGATCACGTACCATTCATCGAACTTCATGTAGCCGCCTCCAACTCGAATCACGAGGTATCCGTTCAGAATTCGCATGTTCACATTCTGCATCAATCAGGTCAGGACCACACTGATCCGAAGCGAGGAAAGTAAAAGAGAAAGAACCTTTCCGTTGAACTTGTAGACCCCTTCCTTGAGCCACACAAAAGGCAGATCGGCATTGATGCCATTGATCATTTCGGCAAGCTTGGCATCAATTTCATCTCCCTGATCAGCAGAGTTCAATTGTTAAAGCCCCATAACTCGGACATATAGAGCTAGTCCTCTAATTGACTGACCTTGCGAGGTGTGTACGACTTGACAGTATCGGATGCGGGCGAAGCACGTGACCATGTGGTACCAAGCGCTGCCGCTGAGGGTAAAATGAGACTCGCTCTGGAATCGCCGCGAGCGCGCGCCTTTGCTTGTGCCCTGTGCATACCACGTCACAAACGTGGACGAAGATTGGCTTTAGATGGGTGCTTACGTACCGGGAGAGACTGCTTATGGTTTGTATTTCGGTCATGCGGATCTTTTCACGAAGGGCATCAAGTTCTTTCTCAAGCTCGACACGCGCTGCCTTTTCCCGCTGGGCCTTTGACCGTGTGACCTGTAGTTCCTCCTCCTTGACAGAGAGTTCAGCCTCCAGGGCGTTCTTGGCCGAGTTGAAGGCTTCTTCGAGCTCCTCCACAGATGAAGATGGGATCATGTTGTGTCTGTTTTACGCATCATAAACACAAGACCTGAGTAAACAGAGACCGTACGCTGGCAGTGGGAGTTGGTCATATACATACCGTTGATTCTCCATTTCCTCTTCAAGACGCTTTCGAAGTTGTTCCAGTTCCTCACGAGCCTTTTCCTCGCGTTGTAGCTTTTCTCGAAGAAGGCGCATCTCCTTCTCACGCTTGTCCTCCTTTTCCTTCTCAGCCTGATATCACCAATCCGAATGGGTCATCAGATTCAACAAACACAACTCGATTACTATTGAATGTCTGACATACCTCGGCGTAGGCGTTGAGTTGATTGCGGAGAGTCGACATCTCGAATTGAATCGATGCTCGCGAGTTAGCTCGCGTGCGCAGTTCACCCTCCAGCTTCTTTTGCAGCCCGGTCAGTTCATCTCTGTAACATTGGCCAATGGAAGCACGATCATGAATGAACATTTTGAGAGGGATCGAGGAGTGGACTGCCAAGTACTTTTCTTTGACGGCCTCTTCGAGCTTCTTCTCCATTTGCTTCGCTTGTTGTTCGGCGTTCACGTAGTCCTGCTTAATACTGCACATAAAGTAAGCAGGCATGTTTGTCCTGCTTTAAGGCCAAGAGGACAGATACCGTTGGAGGGATAGCCTGATGCCTTCAGCCCGCTGTTCGAGTTGCTGCCGAACATCCGCACTGATTGCGAGCTGTCCCTCAATGTCAGATTTCATGGACAGTTCTTTGTCCAACTGCGTCTTCAGGTCGGCCATCTCCTTCTCCAGTTGGCTGCGCATCTGTTGCTCGGTTGAAAGTTCCTCTGCATCCACTCTGAGTTGGAAGCGCAGCTGCTCTACCTGTGGATCGATTGAATCTATCATCAGTTGAATTGTTCCGTAGCGCAGAATTCACTTTGTCCAACCTACCTCTTCTTGAAGAAGAGCGCGTGATTGTCGTCGAGCAGACATCTCTCGCTTTAGAGTATGCTGCACTCCTGTACCAGACGTCCGGCTAGCATGAATGGATCATCCTCCAAGTGAGAGCGATCATTCTTACCTTCAAGCTTTTGTCGTTCCGTAGCTTCCTCCTTAAGGCGATCCTCGAGAAGTTGCATGCGATTCTTGAGTTCCTCACGTTCCTTCTCAGTTGCTGCCTGCCGTTGCAGGTTCTGCTGAACTACTTCTTGACGAGCCCGATCGAGCTCTGACTTCAAGAGCTGCTCGGTTTGCTTTCGTTCAGCCAGTTCCCTTCCAAGTCTGTCTTGCATGTCTTCCAATTGTTCCTTACATTGCTCCTCCCTTTCGAGACTCTCCTTCAAAAGGGCGATCTGCTCTTCGTAGCCCTTCTGGGCTTCCTGGAAGCTGGCAAGCATACTCACCTCTGAGATCAACAACGCGAGGCAGCTGTGAGCTGTAGGCTAAATACACATGTGCTTCAGATGCCTACGTACCCATGTTGTACTTCTGAGTAATCTCGGCTAACTCCATCTCAAGTTGCTCCTTTCTATTTCGCATCTCCTTCAGCTCATCTATATAACGAAGAATGTAAGAAGAATTGGTCACATCATCTGTACACATCGGCAACATACGTTCGTCCTGCATTCGGGCAATGCGCTCCTGAGATAGCTCCTTTTCAAGCGATCCCAGAGCGCTGACCAGTTCGACTTGCTTCATTTCAATTTCTTGCTTTTCGCTCAGCACGGTGATCCTGGTCTTGACTTCCGACTGTTGCACCTCGGGTTAGAGAAGGTCGAGGAAGGAGTTTGAGAGGAGGACGCAGTGCCTTGAGTTCATCACGAAGTTTGCCGATCTCTATGTTGAGCTTCTCGCGGCTCTTGCGGGCATTGTGCTTCTCCTTCTTGACCTTCTTCTTCATCAACTCCAATCTTTGCTCAGCCGCTTTCTTATCTATTGGCACAGGAAGTTAATACTGCCCTTCTCTTCACCAGAAGACCACATCCATAGGCACGTTAACCTTCTTCCAAAAGCTCTTTGGACTTCTTTTCTTCTTCGAGATTGTCCTTCAACTGGATGATGGCTTCCTTGTAGAGTGATGTCTTATCCCTCTCTTCCTCAATGCGTCGCTGAAGCTCCTCTTGATTGCGCTCCAATTCCTCCCTCTCTCGTTGTGTTTGGGCAAGAAGGTTCATCGCCTGCTCCACCTCCTTGCTCTTGTTCTCGATGAGAACGGGATAAGGTGACCCTATTATGGTAGACGATCAGTGCTCGATCATGGAATGTAGTTTGAGCGAAGAGGCGACTTACCGCCAAGCTGACGTCCATCGAGAGTGATATCGAGAAACATTTGCTGATGAAGATCCGAGGACGGTACATAGGAGATAGAATAGGTTCCATCGCCGTTATCTTCAACTTCGCATCGAATCATCAAGTTTGCCACCACCTTTTGGCCTCCCTGCGTTTAGCATAGCATGGCTAAGTCAGAGTAGTGTTGGAAATGATCAAAAGGGATCACATACCTTCGTATGGTTGTGGCCATACTTGTCGCGTGCTTGGACTGTAAAGCGTGCACGCCCATCGGAGCCCAGCGCAATCCGAGGTGAACGGCCAGCATCACTCGCACCGATGCTATTGCCGAGTGAAAGCGGAGGCACAAGTACGGATGACGCTGCATCCGCTCGAAGTGGTCGGATGACCAACGGAAAAGGACTGCCACGGATGGGAGCTCCTTCAAGTTCCACATGTAATCTGTAGTTTCCGCTCTATGCATGGCCACATGCATGTGTCAGCCAAGTTCCCAGACCTCCATGACGAGACAACAGGACTACCTTGTCCACCTCGAATGTAATGACGTAGGATCCATCAGACTCGTCTCGCGTGAAGACTTGAAGCTTAGCCTCGTCGACTCTGTTTCCAACATCGTCCACAAAGTAGGCCAGCACTTTAGCGCCACCCTTGCGACAACTGCTCCCGTCTTCCATCCTGCTATGTACTCGTAACGTGCACTGTTCTCTACATTCGAGCATCAGCGTAACAGATTGTGAGTGGCAGATATGAGGCGGACGTTAGTACCCAGCATGGAGTGTCCCAAAAGAATCCTCAGCAATGGTGGTTTTCGTGGCTGAAGGCTTCTGCGTCGCGGCGGTACGGTGCTCCTGACGGAAGTAGGAGACGTACGTCATCACGGAAAGCTCATCAGGCTTACCATCAAGCATGTCTTCCACATCGAGCAGGACGGGAATCTGGCAAAGCTCTTCAGCTTTGTTGAATGCGAGCAGCAGATTCCCTCTCGCATCCGACTGATCAAGAATTTGTTGTGAGAATCCGTAACCTCTCCAATACTGCAAAGGTAGTTGCCGAGTACCTTGTCCAGTGCGGAAATGTCGATAGCACCAGGTGCTAGAGCATTGACAAGTGCACAGAAGTATGTACCATCGGACCAACTACATATTGGGGCGTGAGTTTGCTGTAGCACAATCAGGGCGAATGAAGACTGTACGCCTGCTGGAAGTTTGTAGGCTCTTCGATGCCTTGCTGCACAAGAACGTTCTTACACCAATCGAGGAGCTGATGCTTTACAGAGGACGTCTTTTGGGATGTCCCAACCGCGGTACCTCCGCTTTCTGTGTTGCCTCCATTCCCGCCGCCTTCAGGAAAGTTGAGCTGCGAGTTCTTTTCCTCTGCCCCGACATGTGAGAAGTAAGGAGACCAGTGTCATGCTCATAGCACGTGATGAAGGAATCCAGTACCGTCCCACTCGCCTCTTTGGATCTGGAATCGTAGAATGAGCGTCCATATCAGGCCCAGTACCAACTTGGTGTGACCATCACAGATATCTGCAGCAGCAGCAGCAATCAAAGCGGTGATGAGCAGCAGAAGCATCAAGGTGCATCCATCAATCAAGAAAGGGTAGAATCACAACGCCACCTTCAGGTCCGATGTTGACAAGAACAATGTGCTTGCGCTCCATGAAGGAGAATGAGATGTTGAGGTTCTCAAGGTTGTGTATCTTGAATCGCGGGTTCAGATGAAAGTTGGGACCGCGCAGCCGCTCGCCCGACAGCAGTTCGAGCAGATGACACAGCGCGACGCCCGTGCTGAGGTCCCGCTCCAGCCGCGCCAGCTTCATGTCCCGCGCCTTCAGCCAGTGGTTGCACCATGCCGTAAACGTCTGTTTCCACCACGCAATACAGTTAAAAATGCATTGTATTTAATTGTTTTGGGATATACACATTTCTGATAAATTGGAATTCGTGAAATAAAATTTAAAATTTTATAATTCAGAAATTTGTGCCCAGAAATAATAAAAATATTTATTATTTAATAGTATTTAATATTATTTAAAAAATAATAAACGAAAAAATACCTTGCGCTGCTGACGAATCCAGTGAGGTTCTTCTTTTTCGAGTTCGGGAGAAGCCGGTGGCGTAGCGGCCCGAGCACTTACGCCTCGAGAACTCATCACACAGGGACTCTTTAAAAAAACAACAAAAAAGAATAAAATGTTGGTGTTACCCGAAATATATTTATTGGTAATTTTGTGTCCTAAATGTTGATTGGTTGTACAACTCCGAATACTGTCGTTTTTCATTCTATTTTCGCTTTTCGTTCTTTCTCTCCCCTCTTTCCAAGTTCTCCCTTCCTTTCCTCTGAGCTTGGGTAGGCAGGAGGTTTCTCAGGAAAAGCCCTTGGCGCAGAGACATGATCAACACATGCACATGAAGGAAGAGTGTGCAATTGATCAAAGAATGAAGACTATGATTGGGAAGATTGGAGAAGAAGAAGGAAGGGAAGATCAGTAGCCAGCACCGCTCACAGCCTGGGAAACGGTGGTGAGCTCGGGCGTGCCCTTGGCACGAGGGAAGCTGTGCTTGGTCTCGACAAAGACTTTCAAGATGCCGCCCTGCTTTTCGTCGAAGGCCTTGTAGATCTCGGGGAACTCGTCTAGCCGGAAGCGGTGGGAGAGAATGATGGTCGGATCGAACTTGCCGGTGACGATGTACTCGTCCAAGAGCTTATGCCAGTGCATCTGCACGGGTGCCTGGCCACCACCAACGAGCGCGATGCCCTTCTCCATCACAGCGCCGATATTGAAGTGGTTGGTGAAGCCCGCGTAGTCAGCGATCAGCACGATGCGTCCAAACTGAACGGAAAGTGATGAGCACCGGCATCACTTGAAAAGCATAGGACAGTGCAGCAGACCAGGGTACCTTCTTGACGCACTTGATCTGTTCGTTGACGATTTCGCTGGTGTCAGTCTCAAGGCCCACCGCGCGCTCCACCTTGTGAAGAATGCCCTTGGCGTAGCGGAAGGCGGCACAGTCGATGGACTTGTCGATTCCGCCAGGGACCAGCTTCTGCATCTGCTCCACGGTGTCACCCTCATCAAAGTTGATTGTCTCGATGCCCAGCCGCTTGCGTGCAAACTCCAGGCGCTCAGGCACGTTATCGACAGCGATCACTCGTCGAGCGCCCATTATCTTGCACCATTGGGCGCACAGCAGGCCGATGGGGCCCAGACCCCAGATCCCCACCACGTCGCCATCGCTTATCTTGGCTCGCCAGCACGCGTGGTAACTGGTCGTCACAATGTCGCTCAGGTAGAGTGCACGCTCATCAGGCACGCCCTCCGGGATGGCCAACAAGTTAACATCGGCGAACGGCACGCGCACGTACTCGGACTGACCTCCGGCGAAGCCACCGGCAAAGTGGGAGTAGCCGAAGAGTCCCGCGAAGCGATGACCGTACATGGCGTTCATCACGGAGGACTTGTTGGTGTTGTCGCACATGGAAGTGAGTCCCTTCTTGCAGTACTCGCACTGACCGCAGGCGATCTGGAAGGACGCCACCACGCGCTGACCCGCTTGGAAGTTCTTCACCGCCGGTCCCGCTTCCTCGATGATACCACAGAATTCGTGACCGAGAATGTCGCCCTCCTTCATCTGCAGCATTTCACCGTTGTAAAGGTGCAAGTCCGATCCGCACACCGTCGTCCCCGTCACCTGTAGTGTCAACAACAACAACAACAACAACAACAGCAACACTCGAGTTAGACACTCAACATGTCGTCACAAAAAACCAAGTTCAGGACATATATGAGAGGGTGAAGGTGATTCCTGACCTTGAGGAGGACGTCAGTGGGCTCGATCACTTGGGGCTTGTCCACGAGTTCAATGCGCACGTCGTGCTTGCCGTGCCACACGAGGGCCTTCATTTTCTCACCGGTCGGGTGCTTCGTGGTGGCCTGCGTGGTCGCTGTGGGCACGTCACCCATCACCTTCTCTGCTATATGGGAGGCCACATTCATCGCCATGTTGTACGTGCTTATGTGTTATGTTTGTCTCTGCTCGTGTGTATGTATGTGTGAATGGTGTGTGTCAGGTTGTGTACTCGGTGTGTCGTTGCTCCGCTAGAGTAGTAAGAGTGAGCTTAACAGTTCATCCGTCTCGAGAGACAAGAGATGTCCCTCTGGGCAGCGATCAGTCTCGATCCGATGGAGGAGTCGCGCCAAGGCGGGCGAAAACTGGCCATTCCGCATCGGCGTTTTCCGATCGTCTGCGGTTTGTTCGACGGAATGCACCCTCGACCAGTCCCTCCCCCTAACGTCTCTCCCTACGTGGCCACCACCATCATCGTCGTCATCCGTCACCTCACAACCATCACAGCCATCACGTCTCCTTCTCGTAGGTCGTCATCATCGAGATACGGGTCGTAGCGAGGGCGGGATGGTCCGGTGGTCCGTCGTCGAGAGGCCGCAGACGAGCTACGATGATTATGGACCTCCGGGGTAGGGGCGCTGGGCCAGCACGTCACAAAGATGATGGCCGCCACGATCAGCGCCACCACCGCCAGCAGCTCACGACGAAACACAAACTCCCGCCCAGCGACCACCATCACCACCAGCTGCTCCATCGCTATGTGCTGTGTTGTTCTCACATTTGGTCCATAATTTCTGGTCATCCACTGTCGAAATATCATCGGAAACTGCTGGCAACTTGGCGGATAAGGTTAAATATTCAAAAAATGTGAAATTCTAAACATTCCTTCAAGACGGCCGAGGCAATAATCGCAAAAAGCAGCATCGATGAATGACCGATGAGCGTGCACTAAAGTAAGATCAAGGATTACATTGAAAAATAATCGAGGATGAGGACCGGCCTTTCGGGATATCGATCCCTCGATGGACATTCTATTCTACACTTCCTCGTAGGTCTTGCCGTTGAAAGTGTAGCTCTGCTGGTAGGCCGCTTGGCTGTAGGGCGCTGGGACGAAGGCACCAGACTGCTGCGACACCATACCCTCGGGATTGTGGTGCAGGTAGGCAGGCTGCATCACCACGGGTGCCACAGGCGTGTAGTGCTGCTGAAGCGAACCTGCCAAATTGGATTGATCACCATTAGTCATCATCACCATCAACAGCACCACAACGATCCAGAGAAGGCGATGGCGCGCAAGACAAAGACTGGAGGCGTGGGGCGCACCCTGGGTCGCACTGAACTGAGGAAGAATGTCGATCACGAGTGCCCAACGGCGGTAGTAGCGCTCGATGCGGAAGTTGAGACCAATGGGGTTATAACTCCTATTCGCCTCGGCGAGGTACTTGTCCACGCGCCACCTGGTCTGGACGACCAGACCAATGGAGCTGACTATGGTCAGCACGGCGAAACCCATAATAAGGCCGTAGTAGACCCACATCCACGTCCACAGGTCCCAAACGACGACGTTGAAGATGAGGAGGATGGTGCAGGCCCACATGGCCATGATGGAGAGCCACAGGAGGGTGCGCCACGGGCTCGAACGAAGGAGGTGGTTGACGCCGTGAATGGTGGCCGCATACTGGTCCTCGGCCACGCGACCCTGCAGCAGGAACGGCAAGCACTCGTCGAACGAACCGGCACGCCATCCCCACTTCATCTCCAATCGGACCTGCGTAGGGGCCGCGACCGCCGTCACGATGGTGGTGGTCGTGGCAGCGCCAGTAGGGTTGAGCAGGCGCTGCTGTTCCATTCTTCTTTCTGTACCGGTACGAGTGTATGGGAGACTGACTGCACTGTAATATAGGAATAATAAAAAGATGGTAATTTATATTTGAGTTTATGGCGCCGACAGGAGGACTCCGGGAGAGCAGAGAAAGGAAGGTCGCCAATGGTTCGCTGAAAAATGGAAAACGGAATTGAATCTTCCGTGCGACGGCATTTCCTTTTCTTTTCTTGATTTTTCTCCATTTTTTCGCCGTTGGAAATTTACAACTTCTCTTCTGTGCTGGAGCGGTACACGACCATGAGAGCACTGGGACCGAGGACTTGGGGGCGCTGGTGGACTGGCGGCATCACCGCGACACTGGCTTATATGGGTAGTGCTGCTGTTGAGGTAAACCTGGAGTTGGATTGTCCATCAGCATCACCACGACACAAAATTAGACAGCTGTGGTGTCGTGCCGCATGTCATGTTCGATTGAGGAAGAATGTCGATCACGAGTGTCCGCTCGATGCGGAAGTTGAGACCAATGGGGTTGTAACTCCGATTCACCTCGCGGAGGTACTTGCCCACGCGCCCCCAGTCGGGCAGACCTAAGAAGGCGCTTATCATGGCCAACACGCTAAAGCCCAAGAAGAGGCCGAAGCAGGTCAATGTCCACGCCCACAGCTTCCAAAGGGCGTGGTTGAGGAAAAAGAGGAGGGTACATGCCCCCATGGACATGACGGAGCAAGGCAGGATGGTGCGCCATGGACCCGCGCTAAGTATGTCGTTGAGGCCATGGATGGTGGCCGCATACTGGTCCTCGGCCACGCGACCCTGCAGCAGGAACGGCAGGCCCTCGGAGAACGAATCGGCGCTTACCATCTCCAACCGGACCTGCATCGGGGCCAAGGCTGCTGTCACAATCGTTGCCGCAGCAGTAGGGTCGATCTCGTGCTGCTGTTCCATTCTTCTGGTTCAAACACACAAAACAAAAGGTGAATCCCAGGTACGCCAGACCCGAAACATAAATTGAAACATAATTGAATTTTCTTTCGCTGTTGTGAAGGAGAGCTCTTCTTCCTCGAACAGCACCTGCCGAGTGCACTTCGGCTGAGTGTGCCAGACCTTGGACCTGACGCACCGCCATCCCATAATAGCAGAAAATGGAGGTCAGGTAGAAAGCGAAAAAGAAAAGTTTTGGAAGGTATTGAAAGTTGATCACTGTCCATATTCACTCCACGCACGCCTCTTCACGGAGGCGGATGATGGTGGGGATGATTCGGGACAGGAGAGCCACTGCCTGTGGCCCTGCGTCACGGGCAAGGTCTCCTTTCAAGATCCGCCCGGTGGTGACCATCACTGGATGGACCCGTTGAGGAGCCATATCATTCTTTCTTTGAACACATTTATATCAAACGAAAATGTACATTTACCCAGCACGAGGAACTACATGGGTTATGGGGAGTATCAGAGTAGAAACCCACATCTACATTTTGGCTAGTTGAAATGTTTTAGAATTACGCAAGAGTCTGAAATGATTTCGGAAATGTCAAATTTCTTTCAAATTTACCAAATATTTTCAAAAATTGTGGTGTGACCCAAGAGAGAGATGAAGCTCAAGCGTCGGGGGTTGGACGTGGTGGCGTGGGGCGCAGCCTTTGCCTTGGGTTCTCGATGGCTGCTCTTCTCATGGGAGGGGCTGCCCGATCTGCTCGCCACTCGCATAGAACTCGTTACCCCCGTCACCTCCTTCAATCGCTGTACGTGTCCCGATCTTATCAACCTTCGTTCTTTTTATTTATTGATTATATTTTAATAAAATCATAAATCCCAATAAATAATTTACCAAATATGGGAAAATATTAATTTAATTTTTAATTCTTTTTATTTGGGTGTGTAGTGCAGGAGGGGCTGCACTTGCTGGAGTCAGGGCTGTCGCCCTACGCGGGGGATGCGTACCATCAGGCACCGCTGTTGCTGCCCTTCTTTTCCTTCTTCACCTCGACGCTGCCGTCGCTGCTGGCACCCTTGGGCGCCTCGCCGACCTTCATCGCCAACTATGCTACGCCCGCTCTCTTCATCCTCACTGACTTCATCATCGCCTTCCTCCTCATGTTCCTCTCACAGAACTACCTCGCCCATCCCACATTCACTGCCTCCATACCGCCACCATCATCGGATTCTTCCGCCCGTAACTCTTCCTCCTCCTCATCTGCTGCGTCACCTTCTTCCTCATCATCATCAGCAGCGACAGAAGCATCACCTACAGCGTCACCACCGCTGACAGGAGAGATTGTGTTCTGTGTTTATCTTCTCAACCCATGGACGATTCTAACCTGTGTCGCCCGATCCACGATTGTGTTCAACAATCTTGCAGTAATCCTCTGCCTCTATGCTGCTGTGAAGGGTAGCGTTTTCCCTCTTTGAGCTACAACAGTGGTGCAATTATCTGACAAAGTTTCATCATGGGCAGGAAATGAGTGGCTAGCAACGTTGTGTCTGGCTTTGGCCACATATCTCTCGCTATATCCGGCCATTTTGATCTTTCCTCTTGTGGCCATCTTCTACACTTACAGGCAGAGAAAGAGGCCTTGGGCCCAGGTAACCGTTTCCAACTGCGGTGTGTCTGTTGTGATGCTAACTTCGCTGGACTCGACCAAAAAGGATGGAATGTTTGGGTTTAAGGTAGTGAGGTGGTATGTCTTTTGGCTGGCCATTCTCTTCTATGGGTCGTATTACCAACTTCGATCGTGGAATTGGATCGAAGAGGTTCATCACCCCACTTCTCATTTTCGTATATCGTTTCTCACGTGGTAAACTTGCAGGTCTATGGGTTTATCTTCTTTGCTCCAGACCTCACGCCCAACATTGGATTGTTCTGGTACTACTTTACGGAGGCATTCACGCATTTTCGGCCTTTCTTCATCTTCGTCTTCCAATACCACCCCGTTATCTACGTTCTCCCGTTAACGATCCGCTTCAGGTAGTGTTGCCTCCCACGTTCAAATGTCTCCTTACTCTGTCTGACATACCGATTATCAGACGACACGGAGTCTTCTTGTTCTGGATCTTTATGGGCCTTATTGGTATGCTGAAATCTTATCCTTGCATTGGCGACATGGCTCCCTATATCAGCCTACTACCGTTGTTCCAAGTCCTCAATCTGGCTCGTACAATAACTCTTCTTATCGAGTATTTCAACGATGTCATCACTGAACGCTGAATGTTTCAGAGAACAAGCGTAGCGTATTGATTTGCCTTGGTTTCGTGTACCTTAATGTGGTCGGGCCGATCATGTGGCATCTCTGGATCAACCAGGGCACGGGAAACGCCAACTTCTTCTACGCCATGACCCTCATTTTCTTCCTGTTTCAGGTATCTTGTCCCTTTGCTGATGAAGTTGAAGTATTCAACCTATCTCTTCCTCACTTAGGGATGGCTCATTCGTGATTGCCTCAATTCGGCCTCTGTCCTGGACGATAGTATGACCTGGGAGGAGAACGCCAAAAACAAGAAGGCCTCCGCTTCCGATGCACAGAGTGGACTGCAAAAATTGGACTAAGGCTCACAGTTAGCTTACCGTTTCTGCATCCTGTAATCGTGTACTGAACTGTCCAGTTAAAAGAACTCACCCAATATCAGCCTCGTGAGAAGGGGCCACTTTATCAAGCTTTAGGTCGAAGAGCTATATTTTATCAAGATGATCATGCAGCCGGCGCAGTCACTGCCCTGTTTTTCACCTTCTGCATTAACGCGCTCCGTCGTCCATCAAGAGGCCACACGATGAGCATGGACTTGGGTCAATGGTGGTGACGATTGTTGGATACGGCCATACTGCGCAGAAAGCACCGCTTCCCATCCGAACAGCGAAGTTAAGCGCCAGGCGGCGTTAGTACTGGGGTGGGCGACCACCCGGGAATCCGCCGTGCTGTATCCTTTTTGCCTTTCTCCTCCTTTTGCCCATCCTCCTTTCTTCTTCCTTTCTCCATTTACCTTAGCCATTTAATAGCAATTGGTATCTGCTGAATTATTAATAACTCAGCTACTGGTTCATTAACGCAGCTTGGCGCCCATGTTTTATGCAGTCTGTATCTTGAAGAGGAAAGCAGAGTGGCGCAGTGGAAGCGTGGTGGGCCCATAACCCACAGGTCGATGGATCGAAACCATCCTCTGCTAAGGTCCTTCTCCTTTTGTTCCTCCTTCTTCACCTCTTCCTGCTACTTGCCTTCTGCACACTTATTCTGCCTTCCTTCTCGGATGCCTTCCCGCCAAATCGCCGACAATTCTTCGAATATTTGGCCGAATATTTAAGCTTTCTGAAACAGTTGTGAAAACTGTGATTTTTTTGTCTCATTTCGAAAAAAACAAGAGATTTGTGTTGGACGCAAATTTGATCAATGCCGACCATCTTCTTGTTGGACACAAACGTCTTGCGCGGACAGGTCGGCATCAGCCCGACCCGCAAGGACCTAGTGCAAGCGGGTGCGTTGATACTGTGCAGACAAATGGATTTTAAGATATGATTTTTTTTAAATTACAAACTCATTAAAACAATTAATTTTTTATTTGATATTTGGACATGTGTGTAGTGGTGGTGCAGTTCCTGCGGTTCCTTGAGGAGAACCATGCCGTGGAGCTGGTGGGTCTGGTCGTTCTATCACCGCACGGTGCTGAGCCGCTGTCCGTGGCGCTCACCCGTGACTATGTGGAAGTGAGCAAGGCGCTGTACGTTGTGTCCCTCTCCTGCTCATGCACGTTGGGCACGCTCTTGCGATCGGGGCTGAGTGCACTGACGGGACAATCGGCGTGATGATCAGGTATATGATCGAGCCGCGCTCCGATGACACAGCCAGTGATGTGGGCGCCGGACTGACGGAGGCGCTAAGGCAGATCGAGGTCCGCTTTGGTGCGAGCCTGGCACCGACACAAATCATCTTCCTCACTGATGCCGACAGAGTGCCCACTGGTACGGGTCATGAGAAGATGCTGTTTGTGAAACAAACGTTGAGCTGACAGACTTTCATCGCTACCACTGGATTCTACGCCTAGAATCTACAATCAGTGATACATCACTCCCTGGTGCAATCAAGCTGCATGTCATAGCAATGAGTGAGAAACGAAACAAAGGAGGTTCTGGCAACAGTCTCATCAAGAAGTATCACAAGCTAGCTGACCGTCAAGGTGGAGAGTTTCAGTTCATTGAAGCGCAGCATATTAAGCAAGCCTTTGACAGCCTTGCCCGAAACCATTGTAAGTCTCATTAAGGTAACCTATCAATCAGAGGCGCTAACTTATGATGGAAATGCTATCAGATGCAATCTATGATGCTCAGCTGACTCTCGGTCACCTTGCTCGACGAATCTCTCTCTACCCCAACCCGAACATATCCTACTTCCAGCACGCTGCCATGCACAACGGTGCGTACTTGCAACTCTTGCTCGCATAGGCTTTTGTATATTGATTACCTGCGCAGAGCTTCCGCGTACTTTTCCCACGTTGCTTCCCCTGATTGGATTCATATCTGCAGCCAAGATGGTTAGCCCACCTTCCCTCTCCACACATGCTGTTATCCCTTTGCCATCTCCGGCTAGCATCAGCAAAGGTGTGTTCTCTTCTCCGCTGAAACTAGATCGTTGCTGCAGTAATTCAACGAAAACAACAGGACTCAACCTTACGGAAGATGATATGTCTCTTTGCTTGATGCTCAATGCCTGCCTTAAGAACGAGAAGAAATTGGGTGTAATCCAACTAGGCAAACGTTGGTTTGGGCTCATAAGCTCCGTCAACGAAGGGGGCAGCACGGATTGTACGCCCTGATTATGTCTTCTGTTTGGGTGGTGTCACTGAAATGTGGTTACGGCAGGTCTTGTTCTTAGTATTCTGTCACCAAAGTTGCCCATCTATGACTTCCTCGGGTGGGTGGAAGAGCTTCCGCCGACACTCAACCCTTCGTCGGCACCTCCGTTTTCGCCATTTTCCTGTGCATTCCCTATAAAAAAGGTTCGTCAGAGCATGGTACGTGCAATCACTACTAACAGTAGAACTAGCAATCAACACATCCAAAAAGTTACGCTATCGGAAAGGGCGTCTACAGCATTCCCTCGATATCTCAAGATCTTCTGCAGGTACACCTCATGCTGGCGGTAGTTATCATAGTTCACTAACGTACGGATCCGGAGCAGGCCGATTGCCAAAAGATTCTCCGCTTTGTGGGACAGCTTCCACAGAAGAAAGATCTTCTCTATGCCGAGTACCTATCTCGGTTTCTTACTTGGATCAGTTGAGTTAGTTTTTGTTCATACATTGCACGCAGATGTCAAAAGATGCGAGTGACAGCACAGACGTATCACTTTCAAGACCTGATCGAGCGGCTAATCACTCTGCTTGAGGAGGAGCTGGGGTTCGTTTTGACGCATAATTCTTCCCTTAGCTGCTTGTGCTTCATCTAATGCCTCCCTCCGACTCCAGTGGGCTGAAAGAAAAGGAGGCCATTTTGATCATTAAGGACCTCATCAGCCAGCTCAACAAAAACGCGCCCGACGAACCGCTATCTGCCCGCGAGAGCTATCAAGGCAGCGGCAGGGGCTCATCGTCATCAGCAAAGAAGTCTGCCATGAGCGTGGCGAACCTGCTCAACTAGATATCGCGTCCCATAGCTGTGTACAGAGATCAGCATCTTGTTTTTCCCGGACCATGAAATTCTGCCCAACAAATTGACGTAAATTGAAATAAATTGCAAATCGTTTCCGAAACAGGCCAAAACGCGTGTAGAGCCACCCCTTGGCATGTGGGGGTCTGCTTGGATAGATGGTACTGCTGCACCTAAAAGGATTATTTATTCGATTTAATAAATTAATGTTGTTTGGTTTGTGGATTATTATTTTATTTTTCGATATTATATAAATTTAACATCTTTGATCGCTTTACGACATAAGGCGGTACGTCTGCGATGCAGAATCCGCTGTTGGCGGGAGGCCTGGCCGTGCTGGTGTTAGGCTGGCTCTTCGCGTACCTGCGCGGCATCAGCACCACCTTCACCAGCTTCCTCTTTCAACAGCTTTTCGTCACAGGCACGTCTATTTTCACAATATTTGATATTTTAATTATTATTATTATTATTATTATTATTATTATTATTATTATTATTATTATTATTATTATTATTATTATTATTATTATTTGTTTTTCAAAATTTATTGAAAATACACTGACTGTGGCGTGCCATCACAGTGGAGATCAATCAGCGTGAGGAGGCCTATGACTGGGTGCTGCAGTGGCTGGCCCAGCAGCCTGAGACTGCGCTGTCGTCCCACAACTACAGGTACCGCGCACGACTGCGCCAGCGTGCCCTGTGATCTGGCGACTGACCAAACACATGCGCACAGTCTAGTGGTACATCAGAGCCTGGGACCCAGCCAGCGATTCCGAAGGCAACAGCAGTTGGAGGTCGTGTCTAAATCGCCACCACAACTCAAGTACTTGCACTCCGCCTTCGTTGTTGGCTGCAAGTTGGATGTTAATCCCGACAAGGTATCTGCCTGGTCAGGGAATCCATCTCATGTGGAGGTGCAAGCGTCTCATCTGGATCACAAGAACGAGGCGAAAGGAAGTGGATTACAGCATAAATATAAGTGGCCAAACCCAACTTGAGCCAGGTTTGTCCTTCAACCCACTGAGGACATCTTGATGCTGACCCCTACTGCAGGCGGGCAGCTGATATTAACCACATGGGGTCGTTCACGAGATGTAATCGACACCCTTATAAAGGAGGCTATGGCTGCGTCACGCAGCAAAGATCAAGGGTGTACCATTATCTATAACATTGATGTACATTCCCTGAGCTTCTCTTTCTGTTCCTTTCTTGACAACTGCGGCAGTCTAGCTATGGGGGTTGGAAGAGAGCTATATCCAAGCCTGAACGGTCAGTCGAATCTGTCATTCTCGACTCTGATGTAGCTGAGGAGCTGCTTCAAGGTATGAAGCTTGTTCGTCCACGCGAACTTGTCTATAATAAATGTACAGATGCGAAGGAGTTTCTGGCGAATGCCGAGTGGTACAGCTCTCTGGGTATCCCCTATCGACGTGCCTACCTCTTCCATGGCAAGCCTGGTATAAGCGTCGTTACTGCCTCCACCTTGCCCGTTGAACTCATGACCGTTTATTCTGTTCAGGGTGTGGTAAAACGTCATTCGTGGCTGCAATAGCTGCCAAATTGGGATTTTCAGTGTGTGTGCTCAACCTTAGTGAGAAGAACCTTAACGATAGCAGCTTAAACATGGTACTTCACTCCTGCCGATGCAATCGAGGACCTGACATATGTTTCCTTCTCTCGCTCGTTACAGTGGCTTGTCGAAGCACCGCAGAACGCCATAATACTGCTTGAGGACGTTGATGTCGCCTTCTTGAATCAGGACAGAACTAAAAAGACCGAGGAGAGGACTTCCTACGAGGCGCTGTTTGGTCAGCCTCGGACGGTCACCTTCTCCGGTACAGGATCTCTCGCCCTGAGCTTAAGGTTTTCATAACCGTTTCTCCCACATAGGCCTTCTCAACGCAATTGATGGAATTGCATCACAGGAGGGACGTCTCTTCGTCATGACCACCAATCACATGGAGCACCTCGATCCTGGTACTGCGCAATACATCCACAATGAAGTGATTTAAAACTGTTTACAATTATTCGTATTGTGCAGCCCTTATACGACCAGGCCGAGTGGACAAAATCGTACATTTTGGCCTTGCTTCTCTGCTTCAGGTTGAGCGCATGTTTCTCAGGTACATCTACCTTGCTAAGGTGTAAAGAGATGCCAACAGCTTAGGAGCCTTCTCAATCTGCAGGTTCTATCCGGGTGAGACAGCGCTTGCCCTGCAGTTTGCAGAGCAGGTGGGGGAGGAACGAGCAAGCATGGCCATGCTTCAGGTTGATCCCGCTTTTGTCATCAAACTCTTGCTGAACTCATCAGATCCCTCCGCTGATCAGGGCTTCTTCATGGCGTACAAAAACGATCCGCTGGCTGCCTGCGCCAACGTGGAGAGTCTGCTCGCGCAGGTGAAGAAGGAAGAGGAAGCCGAACGGCGTAGACAGCAGCTGGCGGAGAGCCGGCGCCAAGAAGAGACCGAACAAGAATTGGATCGGATTGAACGGGAGCGGGAGGAGCGGGAACGAAGGCGACAGGAACGGGAAGAACGAAGACGAAAGGCCAGCGAGAAGCTGCCCAATGACGGCTAGGTACGCTCCCAAGAAATTCCTCGGAAATTTCAATTTAAAGTTTTCCCAATGACAAGCTCCCATTGGCCCTCCTGTTGTCAGGAACGGCCGCCTGGGTTAGGATCCTACGGAAACCACGCAGTGTGTTCATAACCGAGCTCAACTGCTCGTTGTGACTTTTCATTCGCCGCTGTCACTTGTGTGCAACAAGGTCCGGTCCTCACTCCGCGTCGAGTTGGGGCAAGAGCGTTGAGTTGCCAAGGATCCATCTTTCTCCGCACTTCGAGAAGAACAATGAAACTCAAGCCTACCATCACTGCCGTTATCGTAGTGGGGTGGCTCATAGTGCTCCTGTACGTGTTTTTGGAGTATGTCGCTTCGCCGCCTTCCTCTTCGACTCCGGCCCTCGTCTTGCCGGTGCAGGTGCTGCAAAATGAAGTCTTGGAGCAGCGGCTGGCGGACCTCATCAAGGCATTCGAACAGCAGAAGAAGCTGATCCAGTCACTCGAGCAAAAGGACGGCACCACCCACGAGCTGCTTGTCCGTATCGAAGAGCTGCTCCAACAAGAGAACCAGCGACCGTCACCTACTTCAAAACCCAACTCAAAGATGAATAATGATCAACAGAAGAACGAAAACGAAAACGAAAACGAAAACGACAACCACGCTCCACCAGCGAAGGAGGTCCAGTACTCGACCGTAGAATGTAGGGATAACTACGCCTACTGCATCTACTCCAACGTTTGCTACGATGGCGAGAAGGTACCTAACTACGCCCCGCCCATGCCACTTCGCGTCCCCTGGGCGCACGGCGCCTGCAGTCGGTTACCATAACTTTGATCTCCGCTGCTGGCAGTTGGTATTGTTTTCCGACGACAGCAAAGGCAAAGTGAATGTGTCCGGGACCAGTCCGCCAGTCTTCGGAGCCCACAACTTCTACTGGTCTAACCCGATGGGTACGCGTCAGCCCCCTCGGTGCAAGTGATCACTCCGGATGGACTGATCGAGTTAACTAACACTCTTGCAGAGGAGTATGTGCATGCGGACAGGACAGAGCTTGTGCCACGAGCGTCGCGCCATCAGGTGCGGGTGATACCTGCCTCGACGGTCTTCGGCAAGGAAGCCAACATCACTACTCTCCCTCTGTATGTTCCGCAAGGCGAGAACATCACAACGGAGGTGCGTGGTGCTTGGTGCTATGCTACGGATGATGGGTTGGAATAATTGTTAGTTGTTGTTGTTGTTGTTGGGGTGATGATGCAGGCCAATGGTCCTCTGCAAGTGATCTGGCTCGATGGCGACTTTTACATCCAGACCAGCAGTACTTCATCCCTCTTCTGCAATATAGATACTTCCTCCTCCCGAGGTTGGCCATTGCTCTGAAGACTTTCTCTGCTACAGATATGCCTGGATGGATCTGCCACAATCTCTGGCACTGGTGCGGATACCTGATCATTGAAGCACTAAGGCGGAGCGGACTGACACAGTGTGGATGAATCATGAACAGGGCGAGCGGTACCATCCCGCTGTGGACGTACCAGTACAACAACCAATCCATGCACAATCGTCGCCACTTCATGGAGTACAACGCTAACGGTGAACTTGTGCAGCGCGCCCGAGACGTATGTTTCCTTCTCTCTTCCGCCAGCTCGCTCTCTTGTTCTCCTTCATGCGGACTCACGTGTATTGTCTCTTCCTTCCTTGTCGCTTCTCCCTCAACGCAGACCACAACAGACTACGCGCTCCCCTCGATGGACTATGTACTGAGTGCGTCCCACCCTGATTAGCCAACAATTTAAATAGAAGAGTAACTAACATATAGAGTTCCCAAAGGTCTCTGCGGGAAATGGTCGCCCCTATGGAACATCGGTCTTCTGGAGGCCATCGTGCCTGAGTCGACATCGCTCCTGTTCCTCGAACAGCTGGCGTATGTGCCCTTTCCTCTTCTTGGCGTGCATTGCGGCTCTTTCTGATGGCGGTAGTGGTAGCCTGGTGCATCCTGAGTTTGCAGATGCCAAACCGGAAGGCGATTTCACTCAGTATGCTGGCATCGGACCGACCAAAGAGCGCAAGGGAAACCTGGGCCTTGCACCAGGCAGGCGGTACTTCCTCCATTCCATTCCTTTCTGGTCTGTTCGGATGACTCAAGCCTACCCACGTCAGGATGATGTGCGCCAAGAAGGGTGTGTTATACTCGCCGCCGTACGCTATTTTCACTGGACTGGCCGAGTGGCGAACCTTCCGCCAACACGTACGGGACTTTATCCTTCTCATCCACCGATTCAATCTTGTTTAAAGACAAGTGGCTGTGTTTGGTTGTATGACTGCAGATGATGACAAGGCTCAACTTTACACAGCACGTGAACACAATCAAAGCGCCACCAACAGTGTTGTTCAAGAAGGACGGCCGGAATGTGCTCAACATGAAAGGTGCCCACCTGTTGTCTACACGTATCTCAGCGCTGATGTAGCACATATGGACTGATACAAACTTGAAACAGAGCTGTTGACCATTTGCCAAAAGTACACAACATGCAAGATGTCGAGCGATTGGAGCAGATACACCAGCTTCGAGCAACAGGTACCACCTCTCTTTCTTCTTCTTGTGATGATGAAGAGAATGACATGACTTGGTGGCAAGGTGGCAGAGACGGTGGAATCAGGCATTCTTGTGGGGGCACATGGAGCAGGCATGACCAATGGCATGTTCTTGCCTCCCTTTGGAGCCATCATTGAGCTGTTCCCTTACAAGTGGTGGCCCGACATGTATCGTCGAATGGTACTACACTTCATGAACCACACTCACTAATAATCTGCATTGGCTGAGATGAGTGATGACGAACAGGCGAATGAGATAGGATTGGCATACTACATGGTGGCCCAGTACGATCCTCCGAAGGAACTGGATGAAGCGCCACAATGCAAGAATCTCACCGGTGCTGACTTACAATGTACGCTCGCCACTCTCTGCCTCTTTCTTCCTTTGCCAAGTCTGATCGTCCACGCGTTAGTTGATCCATGCCTGCACAGGCTCAAGTGGGAACCGTTCACCATTCCACCCGATGTATTCGAGGACACACTCATCCTTGCGCTTCAGCAAATCGGTTTCAACGCCGTGCGTAAGCCAAGCCAGTAGCGTGACACAAGTCGCGATCAAAGAGGACGCATGTGTCTGCAGAGAGTCGTTTTCCTTTCCGTTGTACATAGACTCCGCCATTTTCCTATGGGTCCGGAGAAGAGAAGAGGCCTCCCTCACTTGTACAAAAGAGAAGAGAGTTAAGATACCGCTTGACCTAAACTGGACTTTTTGCCTCCGATGATGATGAGCTGGTGGCCGCATCAGTGGTTTCGAGTGCGGCACGGCTGGGCGGGGACGGGCCGGCGCGTCCCGCAGCAGCAGCAGCAGCAGCCATCAACGGGGATGGGGATGACGACGACGATGACGTTGGGTTTGGGCGGATGGACACGTGGTGGTGGGGGCACGGGACGGCTGCTGCAGGCGGCGCTGCTGGTGGGCGGATGCGCCTACGTCTTCCTCCTCGTCCTCGCCTCCGCCGCCTCCCCTTCCGACCAACCCCACCCCTCCCCCGTCGACCCCTCCTTCGAAGCCATTCTCCACTTCTCCCCCTCCTCCCCCGTACCCCTACCTCCCCGCCCTTTTCATTATTTATTATTATTTATTTATTATTTATTTATTATTTATTATTATTCATTATTCATTACTATTATTATTATTCATTATTATTATTATTATTATTAATGCTTTTATTCATTTTAAATATATTTATTTCTTTTGAAGCAAATAATAAATGGGCCCATGCACCAAAAATGAAATAAACCATTTTGAACAAAATTGAAAATGTTTTGTACCTGGGGTTTATTATTATTATTATTATTCATTATTATTATTATTCATTATTATTATTCATGCATTTCTTTCATGGAAAATTATTTTGTAATTTATTTATTTCTATATAATAGTTATTATTATATATGATTAGAAATTATTCGGCGTTAGTAAAATTTAATAATAAACTATTATTAAATTTTAGTGACTGGAATGAAATGATTTGCTGACGTCATGACAGGCAGAGAAGGAGGAGCTGTTTCGGGTGCTGTCGCCGCTGGTGGATGCCAAGAAGATGTCGCTTGCGCGAAACTCAGTTGTCCGGGCGGACCCAAAGAAGGGAGATCGAGAGGGGACGATGGTGATGAGCATTGAAGCGTATGTGTGGGATCAGGAGATTCTCACCATCATCTCCGATCCGACCTTCCTCATCCCATTTGAGATACGGCAAATCCGCACCTCGCGACCCGTGCTCGATGCGATCCTCGCCATCAAGCGCCAAAAGGAGCTGAAGAAGCAGAAGGAGACTCAGGAAGAAGATGCCGATGGGAAGCGAGAGCAGGGCAAGCAAGAAGAGCGGTCACCCGAGTACGGCATGTATCAGGAAACGATGGATGATTTGGGAACTCTGCGAAGAATGCCCAGCCCGATGCAAGAAGACTTTGAAGAAGACATGCCGCCATCAGCGAGCATGAAGCAGGGCCAGCTCACTCCTGAAGAGCAGCTCCTCGTGAAGATAGCTCGGGACAAATCTCTGTGCTCTTTGCGAAGAGAACAGTACAAGAGCGACAATACCTCTATGGGTCTTTATCATGACTATCAAGTGCGCTGCCTTTTGATGCCCAACTGAGCGCTCATTCGTCTCATTCTTCTTCTATTCTGCCCTGATCAGGAGCTGACCACTCTACTGCAAGCTATCGTGAGCAGATATCCGAATATAACTAAACTGCACACAATTGGTACTTCGCTCAACAATCGTCAGCTGTGGGCGTTGGAGATATCGGACAACGTGGGACAGAACGAACCAGGAGAGCCAGACGTCAAGGTAAACAGAGATCTTGCCATAGCATGGGCTTAGTAACACTCTTATAACTTGGCTATCACAGTACGTAGGGAACATGCACGGCGATGAGACTGTTGGGCGTGAAGTGCTGATTCGTTTTATCGAGTATCTCACTTCGGAGTACAGCAACAACAACACGCGGTGCGTTGCATATTTGCATATTCGGCAATCCTTCCTTACTGATTAATTGTATATCATTTGTTCTTCTCAGAGTACGTAAGCTCGTTGACAGTGTGCGCTTGTTAGTTCTGCCCAGCATGAACCCTGACGGCTTCGAACTGGGCGTGCGGGGTAATGCTCGAGGCATCGATCTTAACCGGTAAATCCTGCAAGAGGGAAATCATGGCAGATGATGACTCACACATGTCGTCGTCCTCAGAGACTTCCCTGATCGCATTCGAGACCCAAGGCCAACTACGGCGGGTAGGCAGCCAGAAGTCGGTGCGATAATGCAGTGGGCAGAAAGCTACAACTTCGTCCTCTCGGCTAACATGCACGGTGGCGCCCTAGTTGCGAATTATCCTTGGGATGGGGATGGCACCACGTACAGCACGATCACTTTCTCCTCTATGCTTCAGCATCTAACATCCTTCTATCTTCTACTTTAGCCCCGACTACATTCCTCGTTATGCAGCATCACCGGACGATCAGCTCTTTCGCCATTTGGCCCTTACCTACTCCAATGCGCACGCCACGATGCACGCTTCCACCGAGTTTCCCAATGGAATAACCAACGGAGCACACGTACGTGTGTCCTTTATTGGGATTGGAAGGTTTGATTGGACCATGCGCTCACTCACTCTTGGAATTGTGAGCAGTGGTATCAGTTGTACGGCGGTATGCAGGACTGGAACTATGTTTGGCATGGAGATCTCGAGATCACGATCGAGTTGGGCGATGAGAAGTGTCCCTATGACCGCGATCTCGATAAGTACTGGAGAGACAATAAGGAAGCCCTTCTCGCCTACATGGAGCAGGTCAGTGATCACTCCTCGCAATTGCATGTCTCTTCTTATTCTCGTCTGTTGGCAGGTAAACACTCTTGGCGTACGAGGATATGTGCAAGATGCTGACGGTAATCCGTTACGAGCAATCATCCGTGTTCTGGGCATCCCCAACATCACGGTGTGGTCAGATGCCGTACATGGAGACTACTACCGCCTCCTTCTCCCTGGACAGCACGTTCACCACTCTTTCATTTCAACGCTCACACCTGCTAACTATGTGGCTTTGTAGTTATCAAATATGGGCCTTCTCCAATGGCAAGCGTTCAGCTGTGCATGACATTGTTGTCGCTTCTGATCGTCCTACCGAGCGTACGCACGCAAACATTGTCGCAATGAACAAGGGCAGATCTTTACGCTTTGTTGTTCTATGTCATGATCACACAGTGAACATGACAGTGTGGATCGACGACGATGGCACTTCTCCTTCCGACCCCGGCAAGGCCATCCCTTCGGCAGTGCCATTGCCCGACAAGAAGCACACCGAAGAGGACCCTATGCAGCTCATTTTCCTTTCCTTGCTCAGCTTCCTCCTCTTGTCCATCATTCTCGCTCTGGTCGTTTGTGGGCTGCTCAAGTACCGCAAGGATGGATCATTCAAGCCAATATTCCCAGAGTGGCACCGAATAGACGTACGTCCATCCGTCCCGCAGCTGCTTACAAGAACTTGATCAGACATCCCACAACAATGCAGCAACATGAGCCTGAAGAAGAGGAGCTGGTTGATATGAGTGGCCAAGGCACCGTAGAGAGCGACCAAAGAGGGGACATAGAAGAGGAACTAGAGATTGGCTGTAGAGTGGAGGAAGGCGCTGCAGTTCCTTCTTCATGAAGACGAGTGCGATCGTTAACGGCCATGTACATAGCCTGTAGAGACTGAAGGCTGTGCTGTAATGCACAATCTGCATACTCATCCCACCACGATGCATGAGAATGGGGATATGGGAAGCTATGGTTTCTCATTTGCGACCACAGCAGCTTCTGTGTCAGATGTGGGATCCTGATTTGGAGTGGCCGTTGCGGCACTTGCCTCCTCAAGAGTGACCGGGCGGCGCGCGAGTACCTCCTTCTTCCAGCTCATACCCCGTCCGAACGGGTCAGTAGGGGTAACCTCACGCAAGGGCAGGCCCTGATGAACAGAAAAGACTTAGTTCCATCGTCTATCCCTAATCATCCATGGAGCAGAACGCTTACAAAATTGACGTGCAATAGACCAGGTGTAGGAGTGATTCGGGTATCTTGATAGTTCTTCAGAATGTAGGCTTCAATGTCCTCCTTTTCTAATCGTCGCTGTTGCTTGGCCAAGACTCTACTTGGCTCGATGCTGCCATCGATCGGCGGTGGTGGAGGTATGAAAGGTGCTGGAATGCCTTTGTCGAGGTACTTTGTGTAACCGAAGTAGCACAGGAGATCCTGCGTAAGTTGAAGGATGAACGTGCGCTGCTCCTCGGAGAAGTGGGCAAGCGAGTGGTCGATCTTTCCTCTTCTGGGTTTGTAGGCCTGAAGCTTGGCCTTCTGATCGCTGCACACAAAACCCTAACATGTAAGGCCTGACGATTTTCAGCTGTGCAAGGGAAGGACTTACTTGTCGGACTGCTCACGAGCCGCGAGAGCGAGAATGCGTTCTTCATATACAGTGTCCTTGAGCGATTTGAGGTTGAAGAGGAAACAGATCAGACCACGCATGGTGTGCCACCTTTGTTCCATGAGGTCCTCGTAGCGGACCACCTTGAAGGGTACTCCGCTCTTGCGTGCCACATAGATGTAGTATTCATAGAACTTCTTCCACACAACAATCTCCTTTCGCACGAGCTCTTCCCATTCCCGCTTTAGTCGTGCGTACTCGCTTTCATCTACGCTCTTTGTGTGCGATGATGTCAACACCTGATCCAAGCAAGATTCATCAGCATTCTCAAGCATAAATCCATCAGGCGCTTGCCGATGATCGAGGGAGTGAGCTCTTCGCACCATGTTAAAGTAAGAGTCAAGTGTGTCGAACGGATTGCGGACGAGGAGTATGATCTTCTTCACCTTGAATCGCTTGTAGCCAAAGCGCTCAGGGAAGTGTGTCTTGATGATCCACACCTATGTGAGAGACATTCCGTTAGCTGAACAACCCAAGAAGAAGAAGAAGAAGGAAGAGGAAGGACCTTGGTGGTGTCCACTACACCCTCGCCCAATAGGCCGTACTCTAGCAGCTCTCGGCTCAGCTTACGATCCGGTCGCGTATCACTGCGGAGAAGAAAGAGATATATTTATACATCATTTGATAATTATTTATTTATCCAAAAATTGCAGTACCTTCCGGTAATAAATCCTGTGACCTTCTCCAGCAGTACGCGCAGCAGGGAATTTCCTTAAAATATTAAATTAAAAATTAGAATGAAATTAATCAGCAAAATGAAATTGAATCTCGCGCACCGGAACGTGGGTAGCTGGCCAACGCCACTCTTTCATAATTTGCCGCCTCTAGCTCCGTCATGAATCGCGGTGATTCATCTTCATTGCCCTGGGCAGGAACCGCAGATGGTGCTTCCATTCAAATCAATTTGAGTCCAACTTCAAATTGATATTTTTTTCATGCTTGAAATTCCTCAGAGACAAAACTGTTTTGAAATTTTGAAGTTGTTTTGAAATTTTGAACTGGATCTGGCACAGAACGATTTACAAAAGAAAAAGAATACAAAAGCAGCCTGTACACAGAGTAGGCTATCTAATCTGCATCGGCACGTACTACTTGATGATGACTGTAAATTGGCTGATCTTGATATTCTGTGCAGGTGAGTTCAGGCAAAGTTCCATATCTTGATGGTGTGGTCCGCCGAAGCCGTGATGATGCGGGTGGAAGAGAATTGGAGCCAGTAGATGGAATTCGTGTGTCTGTTACAGAGGACTGGATCAGCTTTGGGACAGCTTTGAGGCAATAAGGTAGAGCTGAAGCACCTTTGATGAGGCTTGCCGAGAATATAGCTGCCCTTCTTGTCCATGGGCTCAGTGATGTTGGGGTAGTTGCAATTCCACACTCGAACGTTGCCATCCCTTGAGCCTTTTCATCATACGGTGCGATTAGAAAGGCCATTGTGCACGGTTTCTACACGGTGGCGAACCTGTAACAAGACGGCCCAGCGAGGCTTGTAGTGTCCAAATACGGTCGCTGTGCCCCATGAACTCGGCTTCCTTTAGTACAGCGTATGAATCACATGAGCTGGAGGGAATAAGCGACTGATGTTTTGCCGTTGGTACAACTCCTGCGTCATGGTTGTGGGAATAGTATCAAATAATTGATCAACAGAGGTCAACGCGGTGCTTACCTTTAATCTTCTGGAGATTAAATACAAATATGGGGAAGTTGTGCTTGCGATCGCTATCGCCTCCAACAAAGAGCTTTGAGCTGTTCGCTTGCAAGCACATAACTTTACCTAACCCTGCAATTCGTATTGAGTATCGTCAATAGAAGACCAAGGACGGTCCTTAATTGGAAGAATGTACCAGTGGGAATTCTATACACACAAGCCATTGGGCTTGAGTCCGCGCCATAGTCACCCTTACCCCTTATTCGCGGATCCCACAGCTTCACCATACCCTGCACAGCAACATCACGTCAGTCAAGGTAGACATTAAGCAAAGGAGGAGGGAAACTCACGTCACTTCCACCGGAGATGATGCAACCTGTTTGTTGATCTAATTGAATGCATCGGACGGCAGTTGAGTCCTACGCAATCACCAAGCAGCATGAGCACATGCATAGGAAACAGGAGAGTTTAGGATTACCCGTAGCGTGGCTATACATGTTGCAGTATTCACATCAAATAGCTTGAGTGTTTGATCTAACGAGCACGACAGTAGTTTGTTCCCACCATCACAAAGTTTGATCATTTGTACCGGGCCGGCATGACCTCCTTGTTCTTGAAGTACATCATCAGCAAATAACGAATTGCAATTAACATATCCATGCGTAACTACCTTCACCAAAAATTGCTAACGGTTCATCAGATACGATGCTTTGCCGCCATATCTTGATCGTATTATCTGAAGAGCACGAGAAAAGAAGATCACTGCTATCGGTGTTCTGCGCTAGTGCACCGTCATGAATCTCCTCCCGGCTCGTCTTGAGCTGTCGCACATGATCGTGTTCCCTGTATTAGGTTTTACGGTCCATCAGAGTGGGTCACACGCGGCGTGAACAAACACAAAAAGTGCCTTCGAGATCGCCGCCGGTAGGCTATACTCTCTTCGTCCCAAGATTTGTTGCAATTATCGAGAGTCTGGAGGCAATTGATAGCTGAATCATGAGCCTTGATCTCTCGGAGTGGGTAGTAGTTGATCAAGTCAAGTCGTTTGATAGTTCCTGAGGAATAAACTGCTTAGCAATTGTCGAAGAACACGGATGATTGTTTGCGGTACCCTTCGCGTTACCGCTCCACAATAGTTGCTTCTCTTCGGAGAAGAGTATGCAGTACACACGCCGGCGGGAGACCAATGTCTTCACAGCGCAGTTGCCCTCCTTCCAGTTACGCTCTAACTGGTGATACTTACGGAATACTCCTCGCCAGCCACTAGACGGTTTTGGTGGCTGCGATGCACCCGAATCGGAGGAATCGGAGGTACGGCCCCACAAGAATGACTTGTCACTCTCCTCTTTCATGGTTACAGGTAGTCGCTCGGTTTTTCGTCTTGCCTTCTCACCGCTGTCATTGCTCCAGCTGCCCGATATACCTGCGTTTCTCGTTGACGCTGGGCTTCGCTCACCGTGTTCACTGTTATTCAACTGGTTGCGAGTGGATTGGGGCTTTCGATCTTCATCTTCGTTGTTTTCTCTGCTTTCGTCATCTTCATTGTCCTCTCCGTCTCGGTCATCGTTGTCCAGAGAACCTTGACTGGCATCACGCTCCTTGAGCTCGTTATCTGTCGAGCGTTCTCGAGCAAGACGACAGTGGTGCAACTTGCTGCCTTGGTTTAGAATGGCCTCTTTCTCGACCCTCTTTAAGAACCAGAACTCCATCTCCACTGGATGGGAAGGAATATGTTGCCTAAAGTACTACATGTGAGCTTTCACTAATGTTTGACTGAGGAAGGCCCGAGCTCACCTGCAAAGGTGCTTCCACAAGGCGTTATCATGCGTGAGTTCATTCAAGTGTTTGTTGAGCGTCGGAATACGGCGAAGCAGTTCCTTTGGACCAAGAAACTGCAAGATGTGCTGCAGTATCTCTGTGCCGGCAGTTCATCATCAGTTCATCATCAGTTCATCATTTATGAGAGAGAGAACACTGCGTGCAGGCTAATCAGCCATACCAGGAGGCAGTACGCCCAAGAACCCCAGCGAGTTCGTGCTCACATTCAAGCGGTGGCGGTCCTGCATTGCACGTGATATCAATCAGCCCAGTTTGCTTTTTTTTTTACTTTTTTAATTTAACATTTGGAGCAAATAAAAATATTCAATTTCAAAATTGCATTTTATGTTTTCAGAACTCATAAATGATTATTTCATAAAAATATTTATTTATGAATTTTCTTTTAAAAGTGCAATAAAATTGATTAAAGAATAAATAAATATAACTTTAAAAAGAAGAATAAAAGAGTATGGGAGTACAGCAAAGAGGATGTAGTGTTCAAAGTTTTGTAGAAGGTTGGAGATTTGGAAGGCAACGTTCTGGAGCTGCATGACCAGGTCGATCGCCGACTGGACGAAGGAGGTCTGCCATTCCGCTACAAACGAACGCACCATGAAGGCCAAGAAATCATTGGCCTCGCCATGCATGGCTTCTAATTTGGTCTTGGCCTTCCCCAGGTTCTCCAGATCGGCCGTACGTAGGCAGAACAATGGTGGCGATGAGGCGGCCGAATTCATAATCGACTTAAAAGATGATGGAAACGTAGTAGAGCCGAAATTTTGTGTAGAGGCACAAAATGAGGGATTTAAAGAACTCGAAGCTGGCGAAGGTGAAGAAGAGGTGCAAACGGGGTGCGAAGAGGACCTCCTCCTCGCCCCTGCGTCCGTCATTCCAATCGAAGAGATCCCTTTGTATTTGAGTTGGGACCTGTAACTATTTGAAATTCTTTCGGAAGTGACGTTACAGATGCGCCACATGTTTGGAATTTTAGGAGCATATGTTGTCGTTTACCCATTGCTATGCCAGTTTACTCTTCATTATGTTTTTCAAACAAGACTTACGAATGCATCAAGAACAGCTACAGAAGACGATGCAGGGTGTAAAGGGAAAGGTTTTAGGTGTATTGAGGATAAGGTTCGGCCTGTTGTGAATGCGGCAGACCAATGTCAAAACCAGGGCCTCATCAGAGGCCACTAAGGGGTTGGAGGTAAATGGTACAAGGCTTCCGTATGGCAGCTGCTCATCGGGTCGATGCATCGCCGATAAAGCACAAAGGAGATCTTTCCTTGTTGATTGTATCGTGTGTATTCTTGTACAGCAGTTGAGGATTTATCCCTCCACCAGAGAGCTCATTCTATTATCCATCAGCATCACTCATTAGCTCCACTACCAGTGCAAGACATCCTGAAAGAGAGGTACCGAAGCAAGTCGTTGTGGGCGTTGGTGATGAGGCTCTCGGCCGAGCACTTGAGAGAGCGCTCGCGGACGATCCCACTGTCCGCCTTTGTCTCCAGGGTTGGCGGGGCTGGGACATCCTCCTTCTCCAGGGGAGTGTCCTCTCCATCGATAGCCTTTCTGCGTGCCTCCAGAGCCGTGCAAAGGAGTGTGTCGATGCAGGTCTGCTTGACAACTGCGGGAGCAGGCAGAGGAGGAGGCAACTTGACGCAGGGATAGATGTGACCGTTCAGAGTGCCTCCGAAGACCAATTCGTTCACAAGCTCCTCATACGCCCAGCTCTCCTCAGGGCAGTCGCAGTTGAGCCTGGAGCTCAGGTTGGGGTTGTAGAGGAGCCAGAGGAGAGCGTGAGCATAGTCCACGAGACGCAGACAGTCGCTCCATTCATCTCCTATGTGCAGATAACGTTAGACTGCCAGACCACGAGTGAACGAACGAGAGCCAAAGAGGAGGGTAGGTACCGTCTAAGATGTTCAAACAGATACAGTCACCCTCAATATTGGGGTGCAGTACTGGCGTCAAGCATCGCACGCTGGGTATGCTGCACGATAGAACGCATCACCATGAGTGAGCATGATCAATGAGTACATCAAAGCCCTGGGAGCCTTGATGGAAAAGAAGACATACCAGTTCGGGTACTCAGCGGTGAGGCTTAGGGAGAAGACAACTCGTGTGCCTCCGTAGAGGCCCTCGTTGGGTGTGAGCACCACACGGACCTGGGTCAAGTCCTCCTCGTCAGGGAACTCGATGGTGATCTGGTCCTGGGCGAAGGAGCGGAAGTTGGTGTCCTTGAACTCCTTGAGGATGACCTTGTTGATCGACATGGCCTTATGTGTGTGCTGCTGGAGCGTTCTGTGTTCGTCTGATGGTTACAAACCCACCCTCTATGGTGAGCTATGTACCTGAGCAAGTACATTCTTTCGCGAAGCGTCTTCTGCATTTTTTCTCCTGGACGAAGCGCGGAAAAATTTTATAGCAGATCTTTATTTGCGAAACACAAATATGTTTCGTTAACGTTTCGATTCCGAAAATCCCAAATATTTGGGGGCGGAAATTTCAACTCAAGCCAGCTGGATGCAGGCCGTGGTAGGATCGTAGACTGGGAAGTTCGCAGTATACGCGAGACGGAGCGAAGCTGGGTCGTTAACACCGAGAGAGGCACCGATGGCAAACACATCGAAAATGGTTCCCGCCGCGATGGTGGCGTTGGTGATCTCAACGTCTGATGCAATTCACCAGGTCAGCTCTGAAATAGAGGTGGAAGAGAAAGGGATAGGTACTGTTTCCGCCAGCAAGATTGGTGACGTAAGGATTGACCAAAGGACTGTAGGAGCCGAGCAGCGTAGGGTTGAAGCTATAAACGCCAGCGTCCAGTTCTGGGTACTCGATCGCGGTCTTCGGGTTCAGGATGGTCAGTCGCGCAGAATCCAGCGTCGAGTTGTTTGGTCTGGAGATCCTCAAATCGATGACAACGTTGGTCTCGGAGTCGCGGTACCATCTGCCTCGGAACTTGCCTGGGTTTGGAGGCTGCATGTCCTCCAGGTAGAGGAAAGGCGAAGAATTGGTAATGAACATGCCTGAGGGTCCAGGAAGAGGGCCAGTGACTGCGAAGGTGTAGAACTGGCCAGGTCCAAGCAGAATGCGACGGGGAGCCTGGACTTGAACCCCAGCGGTCGACCAGGCTGTGAGCCTGATCCATCCGATTGGGACGCGAACGTACTGACTGATACCTCGGAATGGAACTGCAAGAACCGTCAGCCATCTTTGAAGCACAGCCCAAGGGAGGGAGAGAAACCGTTGTTGATGATGTTCAAGACAGTGCCGTTCTCAGTCTCCAGGCGCACGCTCATCGCTTGCGTTTGCACTTTCAGAGGAGAAATCATCAGCTTTAGCAAGGAAGAATCATTGAGGAGAGACGGGGAGTACCTGGAAGGGAGGTGACGTCGACCCAAGCGTTCACCAGGCGAACATAAGAAGGACAAGGTTGGAGAAAGGAGCCACTATTGCCGCCAGTGTTGTTACCGCTGTCGTTATTCGAACTTCCGCTGGCTCCTTCAAGGATGCCTTTAAAGTTGAAGTTGATCACTGTGTCCTGCGCGTGGGTGGCCACAACAAGGAGAAGAATAGCGAAGAGAGCAAGTGACTTCATGGCGGAGCAGGGTGTTGAGGACTGTGTGGTTTGTAGGGGAGTTGCGGGCAAGAGAGACTGACGAAGCTCAGCCTTCCCTGTTTTATACCTGGGTTTGTCGGTCTTTTCTATGATCCACCCCCCACGTGCGAGCAGTCCGATTGGGCAGCTGACACCATCCTATGGGAGCTAACCTCAAATGCCCTTCGTCGACAGATATCGAGCGCATAACAGCTCACCGTTAACGTTGGATGGTCGGCACCTGTCCAATAGCTGTGTTGGCTGATTGGGGATAACGTCTGACTCGTCTTCCCACTCCAGAAACCGATCAATCGATCACTTTCTGGAATGGGAATTTTTGGTCAACCCTTCCAAAACAGGTAAATAGCGAAAGCCATGCGTGTGTGCGTGCCACGTTCTGTTGCGGGCGTCCACTTGGAAATTCGTGGCGGATGCATCAAACCCTCCGCTCCGTGCCTTGTCTTCACGTACAAGGAACGTGCTCTTGTTCTCAGACGAACTCTGTTCACGATCGTTGGTAAAAGGCACACGCGCTCTTCGCTTCGTTCACACAAGCGGATAGAGCAGATTTGGCTGCAAGGCTCCTCCTAGATCCTGGAACAGTGCGTTGTCCTGAAAGCCCACAGAGGGAGTGACTTCGTTGCCGGTGCTGGGTGCCACAGAAGCGCCTGATGGTGCCTTGTTCATCCACCTGTAAACCAGATACGCTGTGATCACTCTTAGTCATGCGAGCAAAGTTAACAGCTGGGCAAGACATACCAGCTGCTGCAGCCAGCACTCCTATGCCGGTGAGTCCAGCGAGTCCTCCCAGCGTGCCTCCCACAACAGCTGCAGCGTCGACTCCACCATGGCCGCCTGACGTAGTCGGAGGTGCGATCAGGTTAACGTCGCCGCCAGTTCCTACGTCATGCACGAGAGGCGAGGGCAGCACGAGGAGGCCTGCTAGGGGAGAGGGAGCTGCATGCAGACAGCACAGAGGCATCCCATGCTGCGAGTGAGCACATAGAAAAGAGCAACGTATACGAGTAAACGAGGAACGTTGGTAGGTTATTCTTACTCGGGACAGCGGTCGTAGACCCTGGGTCGCAGGCCAGGACGCCGAGCGGCATGGGCTGCATGCACGCACAGGTCGCCACCAAGAAGTAGAGTAGCATCATGTATGCCCTTCTCGGTACCATCGTCCACGAGTAGTTGTTGTGGTCGGAGTACGTCTGCTTCATGAATGGGCTTTTTCCTCTTGGTCTTCTTCTTGCTCTACTTGCAGGGGCAACGACGTGACGTGGAGGGAAGAGTGTAGCGAGACTAAAGGCACCCACGGTGGCCAGAGTTTCGATGCTGCCTTCTCTGACCCATGAGCCGCTACTCGAGCGCCGCCAGAAGGAGCCGCTACACGCGCAGGCACATCATCTCCTTTTTCTGTTGCAACACGCAATTGATTTCACAAAGAACTTCGCGCAGAACGGAACATTTTCGAAATTATTCTTTTGGTTAAATTGCTGTCTCAAATCATAGACACAGGTGTCGCAAAGGCTGTCGACAAAGGTGAACCGAAGAAACAGAGAACAGCAGGTGCTGGCTCACAAAGCGAAACGTTGGGTTTTTTTTGAATCGAGAGAGGCTGACTGACACCAGATGATTTAATCGAACACCTGGCCTCTCTGTACTTTTTCTCTCATCAGCATCTTTAAGATGATTTGATTTCTGTTCATTGACCTGTTTTACGAGATGAAATATTTTTTAAGCGTTATTAATTAATCTTCTCTCTTTTAAATTTACAGTGGCTGGTTCTTCATCTCTTGTACAGATCCCTCTACATCTTAATCTCTTTCATATCACATCATATCAACAAACATGCGATCCACCAATAATGGAGGTGGACCAAAGACGGCTGCGAGCCGAGGGTCATCTTCATCTTCTAGGTCGACGCACAAAAAATCCTCCTCCTCGACCTCCACCGCGAGTGTGAAGGCACACAAGAACGGCAGCAACAACAACAGCAGCAGTGGCAGTGGCGGCAGTAAGACCTCTTCGGTCCCGTCCTACAGCGCCATCGCGAAGTCACCCTCCACCACCTCGACATCGCCCGTTTCAATGAACCAATCCGTCCCTCGAAGGAGAAGTGGAAGTGGGGCGGGAGGTGGCGCTGGCGGACGAGGGACGCACGCTGGTGGCGGCGCCGCGCCGGCCAATCAGCCGCTGCACCAGGGGGACGGCGGCGACGTGCGCGCTTGGCTGCGAGCTAAGCTGGAGGGGACGTTTGGGCTCGATGCTGGTGTGTACGGGAGCTATATCGAGGGCTTTTTGCAGGGCGACGACAGTGATGGCGCTGCCATTCGTGAGGTCCTGCTCGCTGCCTCGCCCGACCACGTACGTTCTTACCCATTTTATACTCTTATTTGATGTGAGGCTAAGATCTTAACCAACTCTTGGGTTGCAGGAAGGTGTGCTGGATGAGTTCGTCGCACAGTTGCTGCAGCGATGGACGCAGAGCGCCAAAGGTACCGTCTGGGCGAGTGTGCGTGTCCTGGATGATCTCACTCACATATCCATTCCTACACTCAGCAGTCCAGAGTTCTGCTCCGAAAAGCACGGCCTCGTATTCGGCTGCTGTGGCAGCGACAAAGCGAGATACCAACCCTAAAGGATCAGCACATAAGGAGGTGGTCAGGCCCACTAAACCACAGGTAACATCCATGCCTATGTGCGTATATAGGTGGGACAGTAGCCCTAACCCTTGTCCTCCTCCACATCAGCAACCAATCGCTCCGCCCAAACGGACCACGGCGTCTCATCAGCCCACGCAAGGGCAGGCAGCCGGTTACGGAGCTACTTCAGCCTTCCCTGCAGATGCTGACATCGGTTTCCTCAGCCCCTCGCACCTTCTCGAAGATGACGAAGGACTCGAAACTGTAGAGGAGGAGATGAGGTTGAACACTGAGTCTATGGTCAGCGCTCTCTTGGGTGATGATCAAGGAGCTGCAGATATCGACCCCGCCTTGTTGACAATGGGTGGACTTTCTCTAGATGACGATGAAGAGGAAGACGATTCGTCGCAATCTTATGGTGACCAATTCAACAGCTTTTACGCCCTCACGGGGATTTCTCCGTACGGCGCCGCGGGTATAGTCGATATCAACGGACATAATGGAGCAAGCACCGACGGTCTCAGTTCATCGTTCACTACTACTTCCCCCTTTGCGACGCCTCTGTCGGGCTCACCTGCAAGCTTTCTTTCCTTCAACTCGCCGCTCTCTTCCTCGCCCATGATCTCTGCAATGAGCTCCACCGCATCTGCTTCTTCGCCCTTTGCTGCTGCCGCTCCTGCCTCGAACAAGGACGAAGCTTTCGAGATGCTCTCCTCTATGTTCAGTGACTACGAAAGGTATGGAGCTGGACCTTCGTGATGTTGGTTTGGGTAGATGACTCACCTCTTCTACTTTAAGGGAGGGCCTACAACTGCTCTATGACGCCAACGATAAGGATATGGAGCGCACGGTAGCTATCCTACTCGAGATAGAAAAAGAAGAAAGTGAGAACTATCAGAAGGTACATAATCTTAGCGGTTCTCCAGTAAATCGCTTGGTCTGCCTTGACTAACTTGAACACTCACAGCAGGGCAGCCTTGACAAGACATCCCCAACGTCCGCGACAGCAGCCAGCAAAGGAGGCGTGATCTCTGACCCCAGGCAGTCCTTTAAGGCTCCAAGTACACCTGCCCTACTCTACCCCAATCGTTGGTTGCGTCTAGCTGACCTGATTGCAGCAGCCCTCGAAACAGCGCCTGCCAATGCAAACACGATTGTGTGTCGGTACTACCTCAAAGGCAAATGTTTCCGTTCCGATTGCTGGTACTCTCATGACCTCAAATCGGTAACGTGTAAATACTGGATGGCTGGAGAATGCCTCAAGGTACCACCGCGCACATCAAGGTGCTCCACTCCGATCTAATCTTGGCCTTGTAGGGAGACATGTGCGAGTTCCGGCATGGTTACGATCCGCAGCAGCTTCAGTCACGGACGCAAAAGATAACTACTGACTATGCGACGTCGTTCCCTTCGCTGCCCTCTACAGCTACGAAGCAGCCTTCCGCACAAGCTTCATCAGCTGCCGCGTTTCCTTCGCCGTACAACGTAAAGACGAACAAACAACCTTCTGCATCACCAGCGCCCTTTTACGAACCCATATCGGACACACCGCTGTCCCTGCCATCTTATGGCTCTGGCTTTGGCGGCAGTGCAGAAATGAACATGGCTCAGCGACTCAAGCTGCAGAAGCTACAGGAGGAGTTTCAAGACTTGATCGACGAGAATACGTTGCGAGATACCTTCTACCAATCAGGACTGAACTATGAAGTATCGAAAGCAGAACTGTTATCGCTATATCCCGACCTGGCAGTCCGACAACGGGAGCGCGATAAGGAACGTGAGCGCGAGCGGGTGCGACAACAAAGCAAACAGGCAGCACAAGCCCAGCAGCAGAAAAAACTAACTGAGATCATAAAGAACCTCAAGAAGAAGAACACTGTAGGCTGGGTGGAAACTGGTACGCGAGCCATCTAATCTTAAACATGTGATGTAGCTATTGCTTATGGGCTTGTTCTCTGCAGGTGAAAGTGTGGGAGAGCAGTAGACAGTACTGCGAGAACAGGCCATCGAGCATGCGCGAATCCGAAATCGATTCTTCCAAGAAGCCACACAAGCTTATCTTGTGGGCAATAAGTCTGTTGCCACCCAGCTCTCCGCTCAGTACGGG
>CDEZ01021137.1:0-12063 GCA_000826365.1 Acanthamoeba royreba
ATGGAGGGCGAGATTCTGCGTCTCCCTGAAATTATCGAGATCAAGAAGAAGTACAAGGCCTATCTCTATGTGGATGAGGCTCACAGCATTGGCGCTCTCGGCACGCACGCCAAGGGAGTGTGCGACTACTACGGTACCCGTCCGCACGTTGCTTCGTGAGGTTGCACCATCTCATACCTCTCTGACATCAGGTGTTGATCCCAAGGAGGTCGACATTCTCATGGGTACCTTCACTAAGTCCTTCGGTTCAGTCGGTGGCTACATTGCAGGCGACAAGGTATTCAATTTCTCAACTTAGTTTTGCCACTCGTGAACAAACACTCATTAAACTTCACTTGCAGGATCTTATCCGATATCTGCGACAGACGTCCTTCGCAAGCATTTACGAGGATAGCATGTCACTCCCTTGCGCTCAGATGATTATTTCTGCCCTCGATCTTATAACCGGCGCCGATGGCACCGACAGAGGACAAAAGAGGTACTCACTAGATGCTGAACAACTTCGGAGTTAGTTCACTAATATCTTTATCCCACACAGGATCCAAGCTCTGAGGGAGAACAGCAATTTCTTCAGGAACAGGCTCAAGGAGCTGGGCTTCCGAGTGGCTGGAGACGAAGACTCTCCTGTCATCCCTCTCATGCTCTACCACCCGGCCAAGATTGCCGGTTTTTCTCGCCTTTGCCTCCTGGAGAATGTATGTCCTGCTTCCTTGAGACTTCGTGCTTAATTGTGTTTGAGTACTTATATTGCGTCTCTTACAGATTGCTGTAGTAGTCGTGGGCTTCCCTGCTACATCATTGCTCGCTTCGCGTGCGCGTTTCTGCATATCTGCTGGGCACACTCGAGAGCAGCTCGAGAGGGCTCTGGACTCGATAAGCTACATCGGTGATCGACTGATGCTCAAGTACGGCGACGTGTGAGTGTGCGAGTCCCATTGTTTTAGTATAGCCTTCTTCACGCATCAACTGCCATCTCCGATTCCACCTCCACTCTATCCTCTTCGTCATCTCTTCATTTTCCTACCTCCTCAACTCATCTTACAAAGGGCATCCGGCACTCAAGAGACCGACTCCTTCGAAGCAAGGAGGCACTCGTTCCTTTTCGGCCCGGTTAGACTCATAGATGAGGAGTTATCCGATCCATTATCAGCCGCCGCACATCCCGAACACACCGAAGTCATATATGATGCCCCGACTGTGTGGAGCACCGCATCTCTCCTTCCCGTTTGTGTAGAAAGCATTCCTCTTCTTCGAACCTTGCTTATTTTCGTGCATTCCTTCGTTGTATTGGGGTTTGGTTTGTGAATTGCTATGTTCAGAGTGGCAGTCCAGCCAAAGCAACAAGAGAGGAAAGCGGGCTCAAGATGCCGATGGCCGCAGGACGGGTAGGACATAGGAGCCGGGGAAGTATCCCTCTTGGCCATTGCGAAGGGTACCGCGCCACCACCCGTCATCCCGCTTTTCGAGCACCGTCACCATGTCGAACTTGTGGAGGGGAAGCACTCCTGCTCGCTGATCGTTGAGGTAATCGTACTGCGCTACGTACCACTCCTGCTGCGGTGGGGCTTGTCCGTCGATGGGCGGAAGCGGTCGTTCCGGAGCAGGACGCGAGGGTATCTTCCGGACGGTTGCATTGGTTACTGTGGCGGGNCGGGCGCTCTAGTGTACGCCATCGGGATGCTGGTGGCTTGATGCACTTCGGTTGAGCGAGGGGGCGGCTTTGGCGGTGCTTCACTCTGGGCCTCTGCGGAATGGCCATCCTGCTGCTGAACTGCCTCTCCCAAATGAAGAGGGTGATGTCGGTGACTAACGGGTCCGTTGTCCTGAACAGCTGCCTTGTGAGAATGTTGGGCTGTTGCACTCCATACGAAGGGAAGAGATACCGCTAGGGAGAAGAGAGGGATGGCAGCGCGCACGGCCTCTTGGAAGACAGTTTTTACGTTCTGGTCTTTCGCAGCAGAGCACTCGAGATAGCGCCAGGCTCGGAGCCGCCGAGCCCACTCCTCCCCCTTCTTCTCTTTGATGCACTGTCCACATAGTTGATGGTGAAGATCCATCATGGGATTTGGCTGGCTCAAGATTGTACCTTTGTGCCTCTTTCCCTGAGATCTATCTTGCTGCCAACGAGAATGATCGGAGCGTCCGGACAGATGGTGTGCAGCTCTTCTGCAATCTTTTCAACCTCTCTATGGGGACGTCAGTGAGCTGGTTCCTCCAGAGGCAAGGATGGAAGTCAGTATGTACTTGAAGTTGGTGAAGTCTACCGGAATAGTAAGGAGAATCACGTGTGAATAAGGCAGTAGGAGTGCACGATTGTACTCCTCTGAATCAGATATCTCCAACTCGGCAGTGACACCATCGACTTCTAGACTAACCTGAATATTGTCACAGTGAGCTGAGCTGTGCTTCCTGTTGAGCACTGTGGAAGCTTCTACCTGGTAATGATGAGAGACGATTGCGCCGATCCCAAGTAATCTGCCTATCATAGCTGAACGACCGCTACCAGGAGGACCCGCCATTCCGCATCTGCAGCAAGCTGGTGAGACTCTTGCCTCTTCTCTGTGCGGGCAGATTTGAGGTTTGAGATCTCTGCACCTGATATGCACATGGTCTGGACGGAGAAGATATGGGGGAATGACGCAAGACACCGCAAACTGAAACATGTCTTCTGGAGTGACCAAGTTGGCGTGGCTCTGTACGGCAACCCAAGTTAGAGCAGCTCCACAAGAAATATCCGGTAGGCAGTGCGCACCACTTTCAGCCCAGCGGAAGGAGTGAGTTGAAATGCTTTGATCGCTTTGAGCTTTTTTGCCATCTGTGTGCAGAACTCCTTCGCCTTGTACTGTGCTTCCTCAGTCGTATGTGAATCAGTCTTAGTGAGGGCGAATATTCGAACCGCACGAGGGCAATAGGTTTTGATCTCCTCGTCAATCTACCACGTTGTCATCACGTCATGAGTATAAGGTCTCACTTGAGTTTCCATGGAGTTAAGAACCTCTTCTAAGGTGTCATAATCACGAGAATCGACAGCGTAGAGGATAATCACGATGTCAACTCCGGGATACGCGAACGCCCTGTTGGAACCTGAGTCGATGATTTCAAGGCGTACTGGTATACCATCAAGGTTGTAGTCCTTACTGTGGCGTAAGTCATGGTAATGAAGCAGATAAGCAGATCAATCGAAATGAAGTCAAAGAAGGGATGTACATGTATCGATAAACGGAACCAACCTCTTCTTTTGTGAGTTCGGCTACGACTGATGATTTGCCGCATTGAGGAGGCCCAACTAGTGCGCATCGGACATGTAGTGACTTGGGCACGAAGAGGAGTCGCAGCCGTTCTTCCAGTGATTCCAGTAATTCATGTAGAGCTCCTTTGTTATCATGCTCGCCTATTTGATCATGTTTGAAAGTTAAACCTTAACTCCAATCCGCCAATTCCACTGCACCCACCTTTTTCAATGAAGTGTACGAATTCATCAAAGGATAACATTCTGTCGTGTGTCTCGTCTGCTGCATCAAACTCACGCCGTATAGCTTCCTATGGTTCAGTCAATAGAAAGTTAGAAAGAATTCGATCACTTCATCACAAGTCTGACCTCTGTGGTTTGCTCGTCCCCGGATTCATGCAGCTCGGACAGATAGGTCTGTGTGAACCTAAGAGTAGTGGGCAAAGTTAGTCACGCAATCTTCATCTCGATCAGCCAAGAATGTTTCCTACCTCATGACCGATAATCGGAGTCGGTTGAACTCTAACAGGCTTACCTTGCCATCTGCATCTTCATCGCACAGGGAGAACAGAACTGCAGTCGACCAGTTGGTGTTAGGAAAAGAACAATGGTGCATTCACTGTCACTGTCAGTGAATTCCAATCCGATCGGATGGCACGTACACTGAAGCTTCTCTTGCTTTGATCCGACGCAGAATATGGAAGCGCCGAGCGCGTATTCCCTGAAGTCGATGTAGCCGCTGCCCGTCGGGTCCAACGAAGCCCACAGACGCTGCGCGAATGCATCGTCGCCTCCGGCAAACACTTTGGCAAAGTTGCTGCGGTCGATGCGGCCTGAAGGGAACTGTCGCTTGATGACCTCGAACATCGCCGCAAGCTCCGCCAGCTGCTGCCTGGTCACTGCGCCGCAAAGGGTGTGAATGTCCACCACTTGGAGGAATTATAAGTCTGTTTTTTTTTTCACTTGAATATTGTGCCTCAATTTTAATTTTCTATATTTGGTTTGATTTTTCACAAAATGGGAAAATAGTTCCCATGCTTTTTATCTTTTTACAAATATTTGTAAAAAGATAACTAAAATGAAGTGCACAAGAGCGTACATTCGCGGGAGAGCGGACGGCTCCCAGACGATGACGACGATGATGATACATGCTTGCCCACCTTCTGGCCCATGAGTAGAGGTGTGCCCGGGTCCTTCTTCTTCTTCCTCCTGATGCCTGCAGTTGTGTTGAGTGTGCCGGACACATACGTTTCAGGCCTGTGCACGAAACGTGACTTATTTTTGTGCGAAATTTATGCGAAATCTCCATTTGTTGCATCGCAATTGCGCTGATGGGCCTGTTTTTGCACACATTCCTGTTAATGTTAGGCAACACCTGAGTTTCACCTTCCTCATGCATGTGTGTGAACTTGATGTATGCACGATCTGTGTGATTGTGAGGAGGAAACAGCAAGGCTACACTCTACATTTCACCCAAGAACCACTTCGTATGGATAGTGACGAAAGAATCTCAGTCGCATCAGTCAGCAGCATCTTGGGCTGGTTGTCTTCGCACCCATCGTACAATGGCTGTTTCGAGTATATGCCGGCCGAAGGGTTTCCCAAGCCTGTCATCCGGTGTGAGCAAGCTTGACTAGAGAATGCGCCAGCGCAGGAGCAAATGGTTGTACCAGTCGTCTATCCCTGCCAAGAAGCCACGCTCGAGTTCCTCGGGCTCCGTGGAGGCAGAGAGGGCGATGATCGGAGTTCGGACGAGACCCATCTCCCTCTCTCGTCTCCTGATCCTCTTTGTAGCTTCCAGTCCGTCCATCACGGGCATCTGCAATCGAGTGAAATAGAGTGAGGTTCAGTGTCCAGCATTATCAGTGATCAAGAAGGGCATCATGCACGCACATGGTTGTCCATGAGGATGATATCGAATGGTCCCTCCTCGACCCAGGTACGAATCCCCTGCTCGCCATTCTGAGCCACGACAACAGAGCTGCCTGCTCGCGTAAGCATCTGCTTGGCAATGACCTGATTCACTTTGTTGTCTTCTACGAGCAGTGTTCGCAGGCCTTTTAGTGGTTCCCTCTCTGGCTCGTGGAGACCTTCCTCAGGATACTCAGTGATTGAATCTCTGCGAGTGGCGTGCAGAGATGAAAGATCCTCATATTCTGCAGTTACTGGTGAGTATGATGATGACCAAGAGCTGCGAGTGGTGAGAAGGGTGCTTACCATTCACCACAGGAAGAGGCAAGGTGAACCAGAAGATAGATCCCTCATCCTTCTTTGAGGAACATCCGATTCTGCCCCGCATCAGTTCACACAGCTGCTTGCAGATGGCTAGACCCAGTCCCGAACCACCAAACTTGCGAGTGGTCGATATGTCCGCTTGAGTGAAGCTCGTGAAGAGGATGGGCATGTGCTCCTCGGGTATCCCTATCCCAGTGTCTTTCACGATCACGGTTACTAAGTCGTCATCTGGAATCCCTGCGTCCTCATGGCCGAATCCAAACATGGTTGATCCGTTCATCCGTGGCGACGTAGGTGTTGAAGTTATGCCACTAGAGATACCGCTGTTTATCTTCTTCATGGAGCCTGTGGTAACCGTGACCATGACAGCACCTCCTTCGGGGGTGAACTTGATTGCATTAGAGGCTAAGTTGAAGAGGATCTGCCGGAAGCGCAGGGAGTCTCCCAATCGACGACAGAGAGTTACATCGAAGTTGTGCTCCAGATGAAGCTTCTTCGTCTTCGCGCTCGGACTCAGCATCTGCCAGGTCGAGTTCAGTTACCATCTCCCGATCAAGAGCGTTCATGGAATTGTACCTTGATGATGTTCATAAACTCGATGTCGAGTGCAAATGGGATGTGCTCGATCTTCATCTGGCTGGCGTCCATCCGCTCAAAGTCGAGTACATCGTTGATCAGCGTCAACATGTGGTGACTGCTCTCCACCACGATTGTGCAAAGTTCGCGCATGCCTCCTATCACCTGCCGCTCCGCAGCACTCTCGGAGGCCAGTCTGTCTGATAGCTCCTCACTAGCGGCTAGAATCCCGTGCAGAGGTGTACGAAGCTCTGCGCATAGGAATGTCAATCTGATACTGCCGAATCATCCAGTTCGGAGTTAAAAAGGAAGAACGCGCACCATGACTGACATTCGCCAGGAAGCGAGCCTTGGCCTTGGTCGTCTGGTCCAGCCGCGTGTGCGCTTCCTTGTACAGATGGACGGCCTGGGTCCGCGAGCGCTCGTTGAGGGCCGCGCACAGACCCAGCAGCACGTAGTAGCTCATGATGGCCATCATTTGCGCGGTCAGGCCCAGCTTGAGCGTGTTGCCTGTGACGGGCACGACCATCAGGATGCACGCACCCCAGTACAGGAGCGACTGCACCATCGTGAGCGCCAGCGTGCCCACGCCGGCCCGGAAGCCGAACACGTAGAAGGCCAGCACGGGCACGTGGACCAGTCCGCCCAAGAACTCGGCCACGGGTCCCCACATGATGCACACGAACCACACGGAGCCGTTGATGTAGATGAACACACAACACGCCGAGAAGGCGATGCTCCGGAGGACGTGATGAAGCAGGAATGTCGTGCAGTTGATGACCGCCAGCGTGGCGATGACCTGCCGGAACGTGTCGGCCGAGCCGGCGTCCTCAGGTGCGAGACGCTCCTCGCTGGGCCACGGCGAGAAGGCCACGGCCTTGCTGAACTGCACGCCTGGACACAAGAAGAAGAGGAGCATGAAGTTGAAGATGGTGAACAGCAGGATGGTGGTCGAAAGCAGCGCAAACTTGAAGCGCGTCTCCTTCTCCAGCACGTCGCCATCATGATGCTTCGTTCGTGGTGACGATGCATGTCCTCCGCTTGGGTGGGTCGTGGGCGTGCGGCCCTGCCGCCGCACCCACCACTCTGGTCCCGGTGGTGGCACTGATGATGATGAGGATGGTGATGAAGAAGAAGACGATGAAGTAGTGGTGGTGGTAGTAGTGGTGGTGGTGGTGGCAGAGGTGAAGAACCCATCAGGTCGAGGGAACAGGAGCCATTCCATCAGACTCTGGCCCACCGACATCACCGCCGGCTGCCAAGTGCACCACAGATCCATGGCTCGGGCCAGAGCGTCGGACAGCGTGTGCCCATCATGAGTTCCTCGATATGAGGTCAATGAGGCAGAAGAAGAAGAGGTCGCCATTAGGAAATGACCAAGGGGTCATGCAATAGGACCTAAACCTTCAGGCTCAATAGTGTAGGGTAGTCCCCTAAATTGGTCTCCCGCGTGGGGGGTTGAGTGCTTTCTCGATAAGGTCCCGAGAGAGGCGGAGAGTCCTCCTCTTCTCCCGTAGGGCGTAGAGCTCCTGCCCTACCAGACAGGTCAAGTGACTTAAGTGTTGGGGGAGTTGTCGCACGCTTCCACAGTACTTTCCACCTCTTCGCCCAATGGCGGCGACTGACCGTCAGACGTCGTGTCATCCTGTCAACACTTATTATGACTCCGAGGTGTAGTTGCCTTGCGACGCATTAAGGATCACACTCTCGTAACCAACCTGAAGTCCTATGTAACGAAATATCGAGAGATTGACCAACAAATGAATAAATAACATTATTCGAAAATAAATAAGAATCATTATAACAAAGGCACATAATGAGGGTACGTGCAACCTATCTCAGAAGAGGACGCAGAAACATCCCGCTTCGGCCTGCAGCTCGGTCCGGTGGTGAGCCGCGTTGAGCAGCGGCTGGCCCTCGCTGCTCGGGCCTTTTCCGCTATCGTCCACCTGGCCGGTCTTCTCCTGATAGGCCTTGATCCTCTCCCCGACCGTGCCTTTGGAGATTGATTCCTGGTCGCCGCCCTGTGACTTGAGGATGGATGTTGTGAGTAGATGTTGAAGTCTCAAGACATCTGGTAGGTCTACGCGTACTCCGCTCGATGGTGGGGCACGAGGGATAGGTTCCCTTGATGATGATGCTGCTGGCGACGATGATGGTGATTTGGCTCGGCTGGTGGCAGGAGAGCCTACAATTACATGTACATGTACGGATATCAGCTCTCAAGCGATCCCACGATCAAGAAAAAGCACAAGAATCGGACGCACCGTTTGGGCTTGAGTCAGCAGTAATGGCAGCATTGTACGTGGTCATACGCTTGGCGATGTCGGCTGACATCTTTCGAGGAGTCTGATTCACAGACAGTTAGTATCCTTCACGAGAAGGAATGGCGATCTCGGTACAGAGAGAGATGGATGTACCTCTTTGGGCGTGCCTGATCCTCGAGGTGTGCCACCTCTGGAGGAACTCTTGTTGATGTCTTCCTGCGCTCGAGCCAGGATAACAGCTGAATCCGAGGGTATCCTGGGGGAAGGTTGCCGCTGTCTTGGGCTCTCTTTGAGATGAAGAGAGGTAAGTCATCCTCACGGCCGTCTAGTCCTTAAGGGAATGAAGGAAACCAACCGGGTATGGGAGAAGTCTCTTGAGACTCAAACAAGCTGCGGGAATCTCGCACGCTGCCTGAACGAACGACTTGCTTAAGATCTTCCTTCCTCTTTTCTATCTCAGCAAGCTGCTGCTCGGATATAAGAGTGCTTGAACGTGATACTGCACGCAGGTACATTTGCTGTCGTTCCAAGAGGTCTTAAGTTGGAGAACTCGTTAGCCAATGAAGACCGCAAGTGTCCTGCTGAAGGATACGCACTCTTTTGAATAAACTTGATTTCCTTTTGAACTGCAGCATTGTTGAGGAACTTGGACCTCGTCTTCTCATCTTCGGTCTGCTTTTCCATCACGCCCATCTTCTCCAATCTGGCCCTTTCATGGCCACTTAGGCTGTCATAGGTGTCTTCTTCCTCATCTCTGATGTTCATGAACGGCTTGGTTAGTAACAAGAGCCTATCGATCATGATAGTATCCACGCACCTCTTTCCCTTTTGATCCGGGCTTTGTTCAGAGGCGGCTTGGATGATCATCTGTAGAGCGTAGCTCTTCTTCTCATCAACAGATCCCTCCCGCTTGTTATCCTCCAGAGGAATCACGCCCGAGTCCTGCTGTTCCTTCCGCTTGGCCTTGTCCGTAGGTGGCATCTCGGCAAAGGCCTTATTCAAGGCGTCAAGCCAAGTCTTCTTCTCGTCCGCTGAAGCGGCACAGAACGTATAGGTCTGCGAGTTAAGGGACTTAACCTGAAACGTGTTCTTGAATGCTGGATGTACTGGTCAGCGCTTTGTTCTCGATATAGGAACTAGAGTTGCGTTCGTTACCGTCAGTGTCGGGTAGGTCGACTACCCATGTCGAATGCAAGAGGAAGTGGCCCTTGTATCGGAATGACGTGAGCAGCCTCGTAGAGAAAACGATCATATCATTGAAGAGATACACTTTAACGAAAGTGCTGAGCAGGGTGAGCGCTCCAAAGCGCATATAGAGCAACTTTCCTTCGGTCACCCAATACCTATGTGGAGCAACCAACTGCACGAGGAGCATAAGACAATCCTACATTTGCAGTTGACTGACTCTATCATGTACCTGAACTTCTCCTCCGAGGCTATTCTGGATCTGTAGTACTTTCGTGAGGGCCGATGAGGTGGCGATGTCCTTGTTCACGAATTCGGTGACTGACTGGAGCATCTTGAGGGCTGTACAGAGAGGCTCATAGTCTGGATGATCTTCCCACGTATGCGCAATCATGTCTTCGAGCAGCAAATTATATCGGGGGATTCTGCATCCATCACATAACATAGAGTAAATTGTGAGCACAAGCTGTGTGTAGAGGTGACCAACCTTTGAATAGGCATGATGAGATAGGAATCGAAGGTGAGCACGTCAGATCGCCCACCATAGCATTTCTTGATGAACTGGTAAAGAGCATCCTTCTCATTGGCCGACTGTTCAAGCATGATCACTGCGCTCTCATAGTTGTTCGTGTACTGAGTGTACATCTTCATGAAGGGACTCTGGACGTTGTGATCAGAATCATTCTCAATGGAGGTGAAGCACGTATACATACCACTTTGACGAAGATATCGCCAATCGTTTGTGTGTTGGACCATTTGTTCACTCGCTCCTTTAGGTCCGTTAGCAGCGCGGTGTTAAGATTGATGATATACTCGGCCTTGGAGGTGATGTTGTTGAGTTCAGTGACCTTGGCATCGCTCGTCTCTCGCGCCAGAGCCTGCAATGGCCGTACATAGACCTGTTCCGACCCATTGTCAGTGTCGATTCTCCATTCTACACGGGAATTCCATCATGATGGCCATTCTCATCAAGACAAGGAGGTGGCTATGCATACCTCCATCATCTTGTTGAGGCCCGTGATGTAGGTCTCCTCCGTATGCAGAAGCTCACGCACAACATGGTCCCTGTGTCGCTTCCTCGCCACTAGGAGTAGCGCTCAGCTGGGTTAGCTGTGGGACCAATGGCAAAACTGCAAAATATAATATTTATAAATGCTTTCACCCCAAGTTGCATTTTTGAATAAATAATGCTTTAAATTGAGAATAATAATTATTAAAAAACCAACAAAGCGAGAGGGAGGGAGTACGGAGTCGTTTGTAGCGTTTGCGAGAAAGCCACCGCCGTACGAGGGCCTGCATGCGGGCCACTTTGGCGCCATCGTACTGTTGCTCCATCTGTTTCCCTCTTCGCGCTTGCGGCAAGCTTGCGGCACACTGTGGACTGTGCAGGAGCAGCACCAGCACAGCAGCGCGAAAAAATGAAATGCGAGAGGTTGCAGAGCAAAACGTGCGCAACTTTTCCGGCAGGGAGTCACCGCTGAAGGCCAAAAGACTGCAGCTGTTTTAGTGTGCAGCTGTGTCTGGCGAGACAGTATCGAGCTATCCGCGACGCACACAGACCACAGGTGAGAGTTGTCCTTGCTTCGTTCCCTCTGATTCCGTTGCCCCGAAGGCCACAAGCCAAGCTCGGGCTGAATCAGGCGCAAGAATGAAGAAAATTTGGACAAGAGCAGAATAAGAAGATAAGAAATGAAAGGAAATAAAAAGAAATAGAATGGTGGAATGTTTGGTATGTGTTGCTTCATGCCAGCCATTAGATCTCTGGGCTGAGAAACGTTCGCGTTGTCTTGGGCAGAACAAGATTTCCCACACAGGCAGGTCGTACGAACGCGCGCGTGTAGAGACCACTGCATTAATCAATTGGTAGAGTACATTTGGTGGAAAAAAAACCGAAGATGAGCATCAAGTTCACGATTCGCCCCTGGAGCGACATGATCGCGGCCAACAACTTCTCGGTGCCCAAGAATGCCGACGTGCTGTCGGATAGGATCCGCACCAATCTGAACTACTGGCTGGGCAACTACGCCATCATCGTGGCCATCTTCATTCTCATTGCCGGGTACGAGCACTTCTCATTCTTCATTCAGGGCTGCGTTGTTGACGTGCACGCACACGGCAGGTACTTTTATAATGGGCTCTTGGTGACCTTCCTGCTGGGCGTAGGCGGTGTGGCCGCGACCATCTTCACAAAGGATATGCGCTTGGAGGTAGGCGGTGTGGTCATTACTGAAATCCACAAGTATGCTGTCGTTGCCCTCGGTACGGCGTCATCTTCCATAGACCCCCAGTGACCTCTTCTCGATTGATTGCGCGTTCTGTGGCCCCTGCGCTCACCTCGCACATATGGTACGCACGCAGTGTCGCTCTTTGCGCTCTACTGGAGTGAGACCTCCCAGCCTCTTATGGTGACCCTGGCTATTGCTGGCATTGGTACCGCACATCTTCATCTTTCTCTTCTGATCCATTCATTCTTCTTTGAAGAAAGAAGCTGACGTTTGTGCGCGCGCACAGTGGTGTTGCTGCACGCTGCGGCAAGGGGCAAGGTGGGTCTCAAGGAGAAGGCCAAGTCGG
>CDEZ01021138.1:0-15714 GCA_000826365.1 Acanthamoeba royreba
AGAGCCCTCTCGAGCTGCTCTCGAGTGTGCCCAGCAGATATGCAGAAACGCGCACGCGAAGCGAGCAATGATGTAGCAGGGAAGCCCACGACTACTACAGCAATCTGTAAGAGACGCAATATAAGTACTCAAACACAATTAAGCACGAAGTCTCAAGGAAGCAGGACATACATTCTCCAGGAGGCAAAGGCGAGAAAAACCGGCAATCTTGGCCGGGTGGTAGAGCATGAGAGGGATGACAGGAGAGTCTTCGTCTCCAGCCACTCGGAAGCCCAGCTCCTTGAGCCTGTTCCTGAAGAAATTGCTGTTCTCCCTCAGAGCTTGGATCCTGTGTGGGATAAAGATATTAGTGAACTAACTCCGAAGTTGTTCAGCATCTAGTGAGTACCTCTTTTGTCCTCTGTCGGTGCCATCGGCGCCGGTTATAAGATCGAGGGCAGAAATAATCATCTGAGCGCAAGGGAGTGACATGCTATCCTCGTAAATGCTTGCGAAGGACGTCTGTCGCAGATATCGGATAAGATCCTGCAAGTGAAGTTTAATGAGTGTTTGTTCACGAGTGGCAAAACTAAGTTGAGAAATTGAATACCTTGTCGCCTGCAATGTAGCCACCGACTGAACCGAAGGACTTAGTGAAGGTACCCATGAGAATGTCGACCTCCTTGGGATCAACACCTGATGTCAGAGAGGTATGAGATGGTGCAACCTCACGAAGCAACGTGCGGACGGGTACCGTAGTAGTCGCACACTCCCTTGGCGTGCGTGCCGAGAGCGCCAATGCTGTGAGCCTCATCCACATAGAGATAGGCCTTGTACTTCTTCTTGATCTCGATAATTTCAGGGAGACGCAGAATCTCGCCCTCCATCGAGTAGATACCCTCGACGACAATCAGAATCTTCTTCCAGTTCCTATGAGTGCGCGGCTGGCCTTCAGCAATCGCCTGCCTTATCACTCTTTCAAGATCCTCCGGATCTGAAAGCCACAGATCATGTCAATTCATTTTGCCGTATCTCTTATGTGCGGGATAAGCAATGTACCATTATGCTTGAAAGTCTTGATCTTGGCGCCAGAGGTACGACAACCAACAACGATGGAGGCATGGTTCAGCGAGTCACTAATGATCAAGCCACCCTATCATAGCAGAACAGAAGAGTGTGTCTTAGAATTTCCCAAATCACACGTCTACGGACTTCCTTCACCTAAAAATAAATAAAAATTTATAATATTTGCTGAATTCGAAATATGTTAATGTTTTCTTGCATTGGTATTTGTGGAAAGGGTTGGAACAAAGAGGAAGAAGGCGTAGGGGGTATGTACCGGACCAGCCAGGGCGGGAAGAGAGGTAGAGTTGGTGGCATATCCCATGCCGAACACGATGGCGTCCTCCTTGCCCACGAACTGGGCAACACGGCGCTCAAGCTCCTTGTGCATACGCATGGTGCCTGTTTTGGGGTTGTGTCAGATAGGTGACGCGTGCGTGCGCGACACCACACTCAGACACACACTCCCAGTCCACAGGACGGACCCGAAAGATGTAGCCAGGAAGAAAAAGGAAAAGATGAAGAGGAAGAAGAAGAAGAAGAGGAGGAGGCAAGGTCTGCAGATCGCAGCAGTACAGTACCTACTTCGACCCTGTGGCCACCAGGACCAACGCCGTAGGCATCCACGGTCTCGATGACGTGGTCAATGCAATCGCCCGCGTTCTCAGCAAATCCCAGGTAGTTGTAGGAGCCCAAGTTGATGGCAGGCACCTTCTCGCCCGTGTAGGTGAAGGTACCGTAGATGCTGTAATCGAAGATGCGTCCCATCAGCTCGAACACGGGCCCGGGACGGCTGCAGATGGGACGATCCCAGCAATCGCGGATCCTTCCAAACATGTAGCGCATGTAGAAGTACTCCTTCTCCTTCAACAGAGGCGCCTCGCCCTGTAAATCATCAACCACACCATTGGTCAATGTGATCCAGATCCAGATCCAGATCAGACAATTCACATCCCGGACAACATAAAGATGACGGATGAAATAGGTGGAAAAAAGGATATAAATGTCCGACTTTGAATCGGTAAAGTATAAAAATAAGTAAATATTTTTGTTTTTCCTATTTTGTAAAAATACATAACAAATAGATATATACCGAACATAGAAACGGTTATTACGTATTGTTTGCGCGGGTAATAGTACCTCAGCACTAAGGAAGGCCGGATCTTCGTTGAGGTAGCCGAGGAGGGTGCCGATCCAGAAGAGGAAACGCCGCATGTGGGCGGTGATGATGGCGTAGATGAAGCCCCAGTAGGTCCAGGCGAGCGTCCACAGAGGGATGTCGTCGATCACATTGCCCTTGGGACGGTGATCATGATGATGGACCTTCTTCGTCAGGGAAGGCTTCTCCACGCTCTCGTGGTTGTTCTGACCCTTGAGCTGCTCACCCATTCTGTTCTCGATTACAGCTGAGATTCCACGGACGACTTGCCGATTAGCTCTCTTCGAAGAGAAGAGAGAGCGGTTAATCAGAAGCGCAAGGGCACTCGAGTGTTTTGCCTGCAACCAGGAGAGGAAGGAGCAGAACAAGAGGGATAAGGAACAGAAGCAAGAGAGAGGGCAAGAGTTACTAACAGGGTCGCACAATAGGAAGAATACGTCGTGCTCACCGACGGTGACGGAGTAAAAGCTCTTGGCGGGAGACGAAAATTTGCTCACACCTGTACAAAAATGCGTCCCCAGAAAAAAGCCAACGGGGAAGCTGGCCAACTGGCACCTCACAAGAATTCTGAACATTTTGATCAGAGGAACGTGGAGATGCTTGGAATTGCCCACCATCTAAGCCTTGAGTGCTAGGCGACAATGTGCAACCAATCATGAATGGGTGATAATCGCCGCGCGCTGATTAGGGGATTTTTGTGGCGCCTCGAAAAAGAGGCGAAATTGGGTCGATAACTTAGGACGCTGTACACCAAATGGGGAGGGAAGGAGAGGGCAGAGAGAGGGCGGCAAATGGGGGTCACATCAGTCATTCTCCCACAGCAGATCAGGCTTTCCAGGGCATAGGAAGTTGGAGGGCGTGTTGACGTAATCGGTGAAAGTGTCCCTGCGAGCCACAAGTCTGGATTCGCTCCGATCAGTAAGGCATGTTCCAATTACGTGTTGCGCTGGAATCGTACCGGCCGTCCACTTTCATCGGCACGAGCGATGATCGCGGAAACACCTTCTCAAGATAAACGTCAATGGGCACGTTGTCCTTCGTTTCGGGGAGCTTGAGCAACTTGCGGGCACTGGGTCCATTGGTGCTGTGCGTTATCACTCCATTCTTGTTCTCACTAAAGGCCTGCACGGAGAAATGTGAGTGGATCACGCGGACAGCCCTTAATAGGGGTTCGGCGGAACTTACCAATAGGAGCGGAGCTGTTCGACTAAATCGGATCAGCACGTGATTAGGATACTCTTTGAGAATTTCCTAAGGGGCAGAAGAGGGTAAGTAAGGTCAGACGAGGAGTGTAGCTGTCGGGTGTACCTCGGCTCGAATGCGGTTTATTAGCCCAAGGAAGCCAGTGCCCAACACATATCGGTGTAGGGTTTGGTAGAAGTTGCGGTATGGGCCGAATAGTCGCGTCAGGGTGTTCCACCTGCAATTGCGCGCTTGTTGTTAGTAGTGTAGGCCAGCCCTAAGGTGTCACAATTCACGTACTTGGCAACGGATACGGTATCATCCCTGGGGAAGTTAAGAAAGTATTTCATATAGCGTTTGAATTCCTTGTCTTCGAGATCGGTCTCTCGTCGTAGCACATTCTTGTAGAACGACTGGCAGAGCTGAAAGTGAGTCTAAAGTCTGCAATAGTTGATCACAAGGAACGTACTCTAAAGTTACAGAAATAAACGTCCTTGCCGACGCTCTCTTCCCACACCTTGCGCGCCTGTACAGCGGATGCACATCATCAGAGGGGATCTTTCAATTGTGAAGTGCAGAACAGGTTACCTTGTCATCGGTTATTATTCGCGATGGATGTTTATACGCTGTGTTTGCCCCACCTTGAGGCGAAAACATGAGGGTGAAGTCGGAATAATACCTGCACAAAAGAAAAGTCTCAGGCAGAAGCTCTTATGCTTGAACTGGCTTTGGGAAGGCTTACCTGCGCAAGCTGAGCTCGATGATATCAAAATTTTCGTTCATGGGCAGTTCGCCGCTTATTACTTGAGCTAGCACAGAGTGAGTTTCTAGCAACTGCCTATCGAGGATGCCTGTGGACATCACACTGTTGTCAGCGTGTGGACTGAAAGCAGAGTATAATGATCGTGTCATACCAAGCAGTCGCGTATACTCGATGATGGGGACGATTTTCTTCTTCTGCAGGAGGCCATTTTGCTTGAAATACGAGCGCAGGAGCATCACGGTTGCCTGTAAGACGGGATGTGAGAATCTTAGTAACAATAGAACAAACAACGCAGCAGAGAGGAGCACCTTCAGGAATTCTATTCTCGTTCCACTACGCTGAAACATATCAAATTCGACAGGTTTCTTTGTTAGGCCGTTCTTCCCTTTCTCTTCTTTCTCCTTCTTGGCCTTCTTTTTCTTCTTCTTGTCTGTTTTTTCGTCCTCTTCGTCGCTCTCGTTGCCAGCTCGCTTTGATTTGTTCTTACTTTTCTTCTCTTGCTTTTCAGACTTGGATTTGTTCTTCCTGCGCTTCTCTTCCTTCTTCTCTTCGAATTTTTTGATTCGTTTTCGTTCCTCCTCTTCCATGAGCAGCACAATCTCGATTTGTTCATCGAGCTTGTCCAACAGGTAGAAGAGCCACAATATGTTTCTCACTCCTTTTTGCTCCGCCAGCTTTTCGTCAGACCGCTCGCAGACGTATCGCCTGACAGGAATTAGTGGTGAGTGACTCGGCACTTGCAGTGTAGGCGCAAGGGTCTATCGTCATCAAGTAAGTCGTGCGGTACCAAAACGAGCAGGTGCAGCTGACCATGCACATTGACTTCCAGTCCAGGAACCCAAAGATCTGTTATGACCACCGACACACAAGTACGTCAGTGAGCACGAGCCACGCACGTAAGTGTAGGTGACCCCATTAGTGCACTTATTTGAAAAGTGTCCTCATGGCGCCATTTCACCGCAACACGGAATTTTTATGCTTCTTAAAATAATTATATAAAAATAATTAAATTGTAGATAATTAAGTAATATAAACAATAATGATAATAATAATAATAAATCAATAATTAAAAAAAGAATAAAAAGAAGAAAATATGAATAAAAAGGAAAGGGAGCTGTACTCGAAGGTAGAGGTCGCGAGAGAGGGAGGTGAGTGGTGGCGGGAGACCACCTCGTGTAGTGGTGGACGTGGGGTAGGCGAGGAGGCCGTTGCCGCCATTGCGCCGCCCGACGGCCACCGGGTGGCGATCGGCCGAGGAGATGTGTTGGTTGTAGGGGTTCCTGTTGTTGTTGTTGTTGGAGATGGCCAGCAAGCTGTCGCCGCTGCTGCCGCTACTGCCTTCTTCTTCTGAGATGACGGGCGCCGAGATGGCCTCAGCCGATGAGGTGAGCACACGGGGTCTGCCGCTCGATGTCGAGGACGTGGTGGTCGTGGTGGTACTTCGCCTCTTGTTTTTCTTCCTCTTGGCTACCTTGGCATCTTGATCCTGATGGTGGCCACCATTGTCGTCATGCTCGCTCTTGCTCTCCGATGACGAGGAGGACGATGTGCTGTTGAACCGAGGACGGGGCGAAGCCGCGCCATCGATCGCGTTGAGATCGAGCGCGTAGTCCCGGGCAAAGGCCTCCTCGTCGTCTTCGGGCGGGGCCGGTCCAATGTCGTCATCATAATCTTCATCGTGTCCTGTCGCCGAGAGCCCATGGATGATGATGGAGCTGCGGATAGCTGTGGGAATTTTCCTCGATGATGGCCGCTTCTTCTCCATCTTTTTGGTCTTTTCCTCCTTTTTGTCCTTCTTGTGCTGCTTCATCTTCTTGTCCTTCTTGTCCTTCTTCTTCACCTCACCATTTCCTTCATGATCTTTGTTCTTCTTCTTTTTCATCTTCCCCGCGGCAGATGTCAAGGACTTGCTGCCCCGCGCGGCTGGCGCCTCCGCCGCCTTGGGGCTGCGCTGCAGCTCGTCCTCATCTTCCGACATCTTGTGTCTTGCCCCCTCTGTTGGGTCTGTGTCCTCGCGGTCCTCACGAGATGTCGCGGTGCCCGTCTGCGCTGAACACGGCAGCCCTCTTTCAGGGCCCGTTTGTGGTGCAGCACCACCAAACTCAGGCGACTGCAGTCCGCTCGCGGACGGAGGAGAGGAAGACCACGGCGACAGCACCGGAAGGAAGGACACACCCGGGTGGTGTGGTGCGTGGCCCAAGAGAATGTGTGGTGCTGGCCAGACAGAGTCCGACAAAGGCAGAGGGGAGGGAGAGAGGAGAGTGCGGGACCACACAGTGAAGAGAAGGCCTCTGGGTGAGGGAAAGGCAGCTATCCTGCTACGCCCCAGACGTCTCTCCAATCTCAGACAGGCCGAGATCTGTACCGCATGACTCCGCTTCAAGAAAGCATCAACGAATGGGCACCACAACCCCTAACCGTTGTCCCGCGGCATTGGCCGAACACACGGCAAAAGGCGAGCCACGAGGCGATCATCATCGTTTTCAGAGACACGACACCGGGAAGGAGGAAGGGAGCGAGAGGTCTCAGCGACCGCGTGCGAGCAGGAAGAGAGAGCGCACATCCTCAGCACGCGTCGTTGGGCAGAACGGCCGAAGCGCCGGCAGTGTTCTTCCACGACTTGCCCCACTTGGTGTACCAGCAGTTGAGGAAACTATCCCATGAGTCGCGCGACCTGTGAGCGCCAGCAAGTGGGTAGGGCTCAGGAGCGATGGCGTTGGCGCTAGAGGCCACAACGGAGAACTGACCAGAGGCCTGCACCCGGCCTACATCGGAGTGAAAGACAAACAGCTTAGCACGCAGGCAATATAGGAAAGTGTGGTAGCACATACCGAGATACCAGGGCTTGACGGTGTGTTGGTTGGCAGCGACGGTCACCTGACCCATTGGCGACTCGATCGAGATGGACAGAAGAGCGGTCTTGACGGCATTCACCTCGAAGCTGTTGGCCTTCTTTACGGCAGCCGCCCAGAGGCGAACACCAGTGTAAGCAGAGGCCATCGGATCGCCTAGTGAAGCAGGATGATGAGCAACGCCGTCAGTGCAATTCCAGAGAATGATGAGCCTGACGTACCGATGACGGAGGCCTGGCCGTACGTGGACTTGAAGGCGCTCACGAAGTCAGAGTTGACAGTGCCCGCCACGGTCTGGAAGTAGTTCCTGTTGTACGGTCAAGCGAGGTTACCATCTGCCATACTGTGCCATCTCGAATGTCTAGTGCGTACCAGGACGCGTAAGAACCCGCTGGTGAGATGCCCGAGGCCATGATCTGAACGATGTCAGACTCGGCGATGCTGAGCGAAATCATAGGCGTGTTCACGTTGGCCGAAGAGAGGGCGTTGAAGAGCAGAATGTTGGTATCACCTACATCGCACGAAGAGTCGGATCAGCTCCAGTTAGATGCCACTTGATGAAGCAAAGTTCCGTACCGTTGATGGTGTTAAAGATCACATCAGGAGCGAACTTGACGATGTTAGCCACAGCCTGATTAAGACGGGTAGGGTTTTCCTCACCAAGGATCACATATTCCTACATCATACCACTCTCAATCACCACTACTCTCTTCACAGGTACTAATCGAAGCCGGTACCTCTTGAATCTGAGCGCCAGACATTGAAGAAAGGGCATCCTTAATGATGGCGTTGGCAGTGCGAGGGAAGATATAGTCAGAACCAATCAGGGAGAACTTCCTGCGCATCACTGTGATGAATCGGGGTGACCCGTTAACACTACCATAGAGTGAGCTAACCTGTAGCCCTGCTGATAGGCCCACTGCAGAGCCGGGAGGATCTGCTGATTCGGAGCGGCACCTGGAGTGGAAGGATACGCGAGTGAGCGCATCGATCGCAGCCGCAGGAGATGCACGTACCAGTGTAAATGACGTTAGGGTGCGACTCAACACCCTCGTACTGCACCGGGTAGAACAGAAGACCGTTATTGGAGGTAAGAGTGGGGAGGACGGCCTTCCTGCTCTCGCTGGTCCAGCAACCAAACACGACGTCCACGCGGTCCTCAGCGAGGAGACGCTGCATTTCGGAAGCGAAGATCTTCTGATCCGAGAAACCGTCACGCAGGACCGGCTGCAGCTTGCGTCCAAGCAGACCACCAGCGGCGTTGATCTCGTTGATGGCGAGCAGAGTCGCGTCCACCACGTGCCTCTCATCCACAGCAAGGGGGCCGCTGAGGGAGTGGAGCACGCCCACCTTCACGTACTTGACCTCGCTCTGGCTGAATACGCCCCAGCCGATCAGCAGGCCTGGGCGTTTTGCGAGGTTAGGCCAACTAGAAGCGACAACACGCTAAGCGCGAAATGACTGGTTCCTGACGTACCAACGATGATACCGACAACGAGCGCCACAGCGCCAGCGATGCCAGCCACCTTCTTGGTGGCCTCTCGCACGTTAGATCCGCCCAGAAGAGGCTGAGTCTCAAGCATTGTGTGTGGGGCTGGTGACGTGATAACTATGAGAATCCAAACACCAGCAAGACAAAGCCAGTGTACCTACCTCTTGTGGTGTCGTGTGGAGGACGCAAGGACCAGGAAAGAACGTCCCCTGGCTCGTGTCAGGCCTCCTTCTGACTTCACTCGAAAAGGTGCCGTGTTTTGCAGAAATGGTAAGTTAGCAAACATGCAAAAGTTCCAGGTATGCGGATCAAATTCTTTGCATAATTTAGATAAAGAAAAATAAAAGGAAAGGAAGGAAAACCAGGAAAAGGCCGGTAGGATGCAGACGAGGAGCAAGGTACCATCGAGTTGCCTGCGCGCCTTCGGTGTTGTGCCGCAGCACGGAGTATGTCCGCCTTTCTTCTTCTCCATGTGGGATGTTTTACTCATCAAGGCCTGTGTGCAGCCGCACCAGTTCCGTCTTGGGGTCGCGGCATCATGCCGCATCATGCCACATCAGCGGGTTGGTACCGGCAGACTTTTCAGCACTAAAGAAGGCACGCCAGTGTCCAGTTCGGCATGTACACGAACAAGCTCATCTCATGATTCATTGTGATGATGGTGGTGCAGAGCGAGACAGCTTCCTGGCACAGGCACGTGAAGAAGAGGAGCAGGAAGCAGCCGAGGAGGAGCGCCAGCGGCAGCTTCTGGAGAAGGCGCGCGCACGGCGGAATGCGAGCGGTCGTGAGTGGGACGCCGCGTCTGTGTCGCACAAGATCGTGGAAAAGCTGCGCAAGGAAGGCCGTGGTGGTGGCGAAGATGATGAGCGGTACGAACGGATGGCCCGCGCGCAAGAGTACCGACTCAAGCGGCAAATGGAGAAACAGCAAATGGAAGAGCAGGAGCGACTCGAACGCATCGAGCGCCAACAGCAGGCCGAGCGCGAGCGGCGGGAGACCGAGATCAAGCAGCAAGAGGAAGCAAAGAAGAAGGGCTGGTGGTCCTCCCTGTTCTCTTAGATAAAAATTTCAAATATGTTAATGCGTTTTGATTGCATTCTCCAAAAATTCCAAATTTCATATTAACTTTGTCACCAAGCAGGCAAAGCCCAGCAGATCATCTCATTAGATCCCCTTTATTCATTGACGAATCAATATCAATCATGGCGGAGGTGGAAAAGAGGACCCTGGGCCAGGAGGAGACGGAGGTGGAGGAAGAGGGAGAGGGAAAGGCCATGTTGCGCACGGAGAGCACCATCTTCGGTGGCCGCACCGAGGCCCGCGCCACCAAGAAGTTCCTGAGCAGCAAGAAGCGCATCGAATTCTACGTGTGTACGTACCCAGCCCAATACTTTCAAAACAATTTATTATATCTCTTTTTCGTATTTATATTCTCATAAATACAAAAAAAGAAGAGGATGCTGTGGGATAATTATTTTATCAATTTTGTTAATGTCTTCTTCACATTGAAGGGGCGCGCGATTTGCCCTACACGCCAGGATCCAGCATTAACATCAGCGGTACGAAGTGATTCATTCAGTTTAATATTCATTTATTTGTCCTAATTCTCCACATCAATTTTGGTCGCACAGTTTCGATCAAGAACTCGTCGGACAAGGCAGTCCGATCGATCCAGGTACGTTATCTCCACAAAGATTATCAAATAAAATAAAATAAAATAAAATAAAATATGGGATGCGCATAAAATATTATTTATTTTTGTCAATTTTTATTGATGATGGATAAATGGTTGCTTGTGAGCAGGCCGTGTTGCAGACCAGGGAGGGACAGCAGGGCAAGAAGGTGGAGCCCCTGCAAACTGGCAAGCGGGAGGAATGGTTCCAGGGTTCTCGGTACTTGAGCTTACTCCTCTGCGGTAACGAGCGTGACAATTGTTGATGACTTTTTCGGCCCAGGTTCCCGCTTGAGGGTAACACCGACTATGATGGCACGGTGCGTGTTCTATTTGTCACTTGTTGCCGCTCTAGTTTAGAGTCTTGCTGATCTATCAAGGGTGCAGGTCACTTACACTCTGCCCCGCACGCTGCCCAACTCTTCCGATAACATCGCGCACGAGATCCTCTTCCAATTTGATGTTAAGGGTATAGATGTCAGGCCATTTCGCTATCGCGCAACTGTTAAGCATCATTGTGTGTCTGAATATAGGTATCACTGGCTGGACGAAAGTGTTCGCTCCTCTGGTCATCAACATAAAGAAGGCATAAGAGGGCCAATCGGGGATCATTGCGAAAAGCGGCATTCAGCACCGGCGCGATCTGCATTGTTATCCACTTCTGGCTGGAGTTATGTACAATCTTCCGCTTTAGCTGCAATATGCGTATTCAACAGCATTCGCGTACACGAAACATTCTTTCTCAAATCCCTGTACATGGTTTGTTCTCTGATCTTGCTTACCAACATTACCATACCAAGACCGAAACAACAGAAGACTGGTGAAAGGTACTCAAACTCAACTTCGTCTCTAACAATGAAGCAGATCAATTCAACTGTGGAAGGGGTCATGTGCACCCACCATATGATCCGGTGGCAATGCAAACCAAGGACGTGCTGTGACAGGTGATCACTTTTCAGAGCATTACGAATCGCGTGATTTACACCCAACATCAAGTTTAAGATGGTTGTTCGGCTACGGCAGCTCGTTGTCGCTTACGTGCGGTTTTGAACTTATTTTTGTAGTCCTTGCTGAGTACTGACCGGGTTTGGAACCAGTCTTCTGTTTCGGCTCGCCTGCAGGCACATCCAAACACCTAATGAGCACACGTCTTTGAACTTAATCATTATTAAGCATACGTACCAGTCATCAGGCCGTACAAACGTAGCAGCTGGAGCCGGTTCATCGCTGTGAAGTGTGCAATCAGAGAATATGTAGCTACTACCGTACAACACATATTACGTACCTGGCCGCAAAGAAGCGTTTGGGGGCTGCTGACGGAGGTGCGGAGGGCTTGGCTTTACCCTTGAGAGCCTGCAGCGCCTTGGCGATTGCAGGATCTGTCTTGGGAGCGCGATTGTCGTTCCTCTTTGCTGCGGGCTTTCGTGCTGGGTTAGAGGCGGCCACCTGCGAGGGCGCCGCGGGTGTTTCAACTTGAGCCTGCTGCAAACAAACAATGTGCATTCTGATGAGAACCACAAACGCATTCCGTGGAGAAGCGATGCAGTACAGCTGGAGGAGGGCTTGGAAGGACGCTGAAGAGAGAAAACGTCGGTTGCTGTGGCTGTGCAACATCTACCGCGGCATTGGACAACATTGAGGTCCACCAACCCTTCTCGCCAACTCGCAGTCCATCAGCGCCGGATGAGGGCTTCTCCGGTTCAGTACCAGACGAGGTGCCGGCAGTTGTGGCGTCGTTTGTCTGTTGTTCTTTGTTCTCGATATCCATCTACACGTTGACAAAAGGACAATCAGAATGCAAAATGCAGAAGAATGCAGGACGTGGCTACCTTCTCGGGCAGCACCGGCTGGGATTGAGAAGCTGATGGTAGAGGGGCGTTGGATTTGTGTGTCTCCTTGGCCTTGGCTTCGGACTGCTCCGTTTTCCTCTTCTTGTGTTTCTGCTCTTGTTCCCTCTCCACTCTTTCTTTCCTCTCTTGTTCCTTCTTCTCCTTCTCAATTCGCTCTTTCTCTTTCTTCTCCATCTCCTTCCTTTTCATCTCTTCCTTCTTCAGACTCTCTTTTTCTTCCCTCTCCGCTCTTTCTTTCCTCTCTTGTTCCTTCTTCTCCTTCTCTATTCGCTCTTTCTCTTTCTTCTCCATCTCCTTCCTTTTCATCTCTTCTTTCTCCTGCCTTTCTTTCTCCTCTCTATCCGCCTTTTCTTTGGCAAGAATCTCCTTCTTTCTCTCTTGTTGCAGCTCTTGCTCCTTCTGATCGACCTTTTGTTTCTCTTGTTTCTTCTCTTGTGTGTGTTCTTTTTGTGTCTGCTCCACATGCGATGCGTTCTGCTTGTTCGATGGTCTGGTAGCTTGAGCTTGGAGTTGTTTTCTGGTTTCCCACTCGACCTTGTACTCGTCGTGAAGGCCAAGCGCTTCCTCGGCCTCTGCATTCTCCTTACCTCCACCCTCGTAGCCTTCCTCATCTTCATCCTCAGAAAAGTGGATAGGCGAGCCTGGGGGCGTTGACATGAGAGACTCAATGATGGAGAGCGACATCTCGCGCTCCCTGCCCAAGGTAGCAGAAACGTGGTCGTTGTCTGGACGAGGAGAAGGGGGTCGTAGCGAGGCGATCGGTTGATTGTCCTCCTCACTCTCCTCGTCAGAAGCATTCGTCCTCTTCGGAACGGGAGCCGGCTTTCTCTCCTGCTTAGAGTCATCGTAAAAGTACGTCAAACGAGAGAGCGGCACAGAAGTCGTGTCCGTGGTCGATGAAGGAAAGATAGTGACGTTGTGCTTCATCTTCGCTGGATCGTGGATAAATGTCTGCAGTGATAACAACTCTCGAAGTGAGTGCAGATCCAGCTTCAGTTTGTCAATGTACGTACCCCGCGTCCGTTTTTCTTTTCGAGAGTGAGCACTGGCAAGAGGCGACCCGCTTTGCCGCGCTTCCATGGTCCGATGTGCTTGCCCTCCTTGCTCTCCTTGCTCTTATTCTCCTTCTCGACCACCACCTCTTCGGCATTCGGCTGAGTGGCCTCATCTGTGCTCGCATTACGATCCGCTTCAATTCTGCGATCAGCGTCACGATTGTTACATCAACATAAGCATGCGCTATCATCAGCATGCATGAACATGGGGATTACTTGGCAAGACTGGATTGTCTGGCAAGTTCCACGCGCAGGACGTGACCCTTCCACCTGCTACGATTGAGCCTGCTCACGCCTGTACCACCACGATCAGATCAGCATGCACTCACTCAACATTAACTTCACGATGATCATCTTCTTTCTGTGCCCAAGGAAGGAAGAATGTACACACAGAAGCCTTGTCCGCCGGGCTCACGTCGACAAAGGCAAATGACGTCCCTACAATATACATTCAACGAATATCTAAAAATCAGAGGAGACACATTTCAAAAATTCAAATAATTATATTATTATGAATTTTTAATGGAAAATAAAAATAAAAATTCTCCGTTTTTTTGCACCTAAGATGGGAACTTGCTTAGTGTTGAATTCCATGTGCTCGGCCTTCAAGTCGAAAGAGGCCAAGAGATGGCTCAGGGCTTCCGGCGTGATGCTGGGCGGCAGACCACCCACAAAGAGGCGCCCGGGAATGATGGGCCGCTTCTCGATCTTCTTCTTCATCTTCTTTATCTCTGCATCTTCTTGGTCCCCTTCCTCTTGCTCGTCCCTCTTCCGCTTCGAATTCATGTTCATCTCAACTTTGTTTCGACCTCCGCGATCGGATCGCGATGCGATCGATTCCATCTTGCTTCTTCAAAGTTTGAAATTGCGTTTCGGTATTTTCGAAATTTTGCATTTGATACAATTCCGTTTCGTAAAACGAAAAACGAATCAAAATTCCTTGTCCAGGAGCTCCTCTTCGAGGGAAACGTGTCCGAAGAGAAGGAACCACATCTTGGCAAACCAGTAGATCAACTCATTCAGCTGAAGATGGAGCTCGAAGGACAGCTTGTTTCGGAGCTCCTTGATCATCATCCACTGCTCGTGTACGTTTTGTAGATCCTGCAGCTCCTGCCAATTGATGAAGTTAGGCGAGAAGAGTGGATGCAAGGAAGGACAGGAAGATCGGCACCTTGATCCGAGAAGCATCCAACTCAGTTGGTAAGGAGTCCAAAGGGTTGGGAGTGTAGAGTGTGCCCTTGACAGCCACCCGTGCCATCAAAGTGAACCGATTCACTGGCTCGCCCAGCTCTTTGTTCAGAGCTCGCAGATAGTTTTGGTTACTGTAGTCGCGGTAGATCGATTAACGTAATGTCGAATGAAATAGAGTGAGGAGGAAATACCGAAGTACGAGTAGCAGTTCTCGTGGCATTTTCTTCATCAGCTTCATCATTACCTTAAGCTTCTTTTGGAACTCAATGCGTACTCGGTCAAGATCAAGCTGCGCCAAACCTGCCAGTCGCCAGGATTAGACTCCGCCTGGGGAGATTATGTGGGCATGCATTTACCTTGCACGCCTGGCAAGGTAGAGTGATGATAAGGGCGCATCAGCACGATCAGTGCGAATAGGTCCCAGTCCTCGTGAATGCCTAGTTTGTGGCAATACTGAAAGGGATTGATGGTAAGAGTGTGCACCCAACTCTAGTGGAGGTCGGAATACCTCGATCACCTTCTCATCATCGCGGATGATGAGATTTTTCCAGAGCTCGCAGTAGTTGACTCGTACTTCGTTGTCCATTTCACGATAGAGTCCATGATCGAGCAGTACCACTTGTAACTCCTTGCGTTGTTCTACCTTCTTGATTCCTCCCATCAGTCTATGTACAAATGACCACAAGGCATTCCATATGCCTTGTTGTTCGGGTTGCTCATCCTTTCGGTCCACGAGTCGAACCATGATGTTGCCTGAGATGCCATTTTGAGTCGACAATCATCAACGTTGCAGCCTAAGGGAAGGTACCTGGATGTGGATCGCAATGTACAAAGCCATGCAAATAAATTTGTTCGGCTAGGGCCTCTGTTGGCAATTAATAATGATAAGTGACACGTGAACTGGCGCCGTTGGAAGTAATATCGTACCTATAGCCAGGCCAGCCGCATCTTTGATTTCAATGCCGTTCTTCTTTAGGCTCTCCGTGTCATTGATCTTCCATCCGTGGATGAACTCCATCGTGAGGACTCGCTTGGAAGTAAGGGGCCACTCCACCTTCGGGACATAAATATTTGTTTTTCCTCTCCTGCAGGTGGAAGGAGATCTCTCACATAAGCAACAAAAGGAAGAGTAGTCGTGATGGCAGTCGTACTTAAAGTTCTGAGCGCAACGTTCCGAGTTTCGTGCTTCATTTTCGAAGTCCAACTCCTTGACGAGATTCCGCTCTAGTTCGTCGTGCATCCATGCCAAGTCGAAGTCTGTTGATCACGTTTGTGGTAAGATATTGTTTTCGGCCTATCCGGCTGCAGGGCGCAAGTACGATCAAATAGGATGTCGGCCATAGTCAAGATGAGCCAATGTGTAAACATGTCACCACTGAATTCGTCCCGCAAAGTGGGATACTGCACTTTTATAGCGAGCTCGCGGCCATCGTGCGCAATGGCGTGATGAACCTGCA
>CDEZ01021140.1:0-11520 GCA_000826365.1 Acanthamoeba royreba
ACATCAGGGCTCAACAGAGAGTGGCCCGCGCCAAGCGAAAGCGAGCAGAGAGCAATTTTGAGGAAGAACTTCGCAGATCGATCATGACACGCGATACTATGCGGGTACACTCTCGTGCCTCCGTTCAGTGCCAATTTGTTTTCTCACGTCATCCTTCATCGTGCAGAGATTTTCAAACACAGCGAGTCAAATCGGTGATGATCGTCCATTGTCTTACTGTTCTTTTTCACCCGATTCCACACTCCTAGCTACTGCGTCATGGAGTGGTCAGTCAAAATTGTGGAGCATTCCTGGGTGCGAATTGAAGGCAACCCTCAAAGGTGCGCTAGCTGCGTGGTTACTCTTTCCGATAGCTAGGCGCGGATCATGTACTGACTCTATTGTAAGCAGGCCATGCAGAGCGAGTAGGTGCCATAGTTTTTCATCCCCGATCATGCATTGGCCAGGAACCCGGTGCACTTAACCTGGCCTCATGCTCTTCTGACCGTACCGTCAAGCTCTGGTCACTTGAAAGGTATCATTATATCTGTTCTTGTGTTGTCCGGAGGTTATATCAATGGCTAAGCGCTCTTTTTGCTTATCCTTGCAGTTCCACGCCCCTAGGCTCTTTGGAAGGGCACACGGACCGCATCTCGCGATTAGCGTTCCACCCACATGGACGATTTATGGGCACAACAGGATTCGACAAGACGTGGCGTCTATGGGACGTTGAAAAGGGCCAGGAATTGCTAATTCAAGAGGGTCACTCGCGAGAGGTTTACGGGATTACCTTCCAATGCGATGGCTCTCTTGCTGCCACTAGCGGTATGGACGGCTACGGCCGTGTGTGGGATCTTAGGACGGGGCGATCGGTGATGCTGCTCAAGGGACACGCCAAGCAGGTACCGTCATCTGCGTTACGTTCGACTTTACCCATCCGCTTAACTGTGCTTTGGACAACAGGTGTTGGGCATAGACTTTGCCCAGAATGGCTATCAACTGGCTACCGGTTCCGACGATCATACAGTTAAGATTTGGGATCTTCGGAAGAAGCGGTGTTCTTACACCATCCCGGCTCATTGTTCGCTCATATCCCACGTCAAGTTCCATCCAAGCGAGGAAGGTCACTTCCTACTTACGGCCTCCTTCGATGCAACTTGCCGCTTGTGGTCCACACGAGACTGGTCGCCCATCACCACGCTGGCCGGCCACGAGGGTAAAGTGCTGTGCGCCGACATTGCCCCCAGTACGTCTTCCCCCTTTCCTCCTCCCTCTCTGTGCGTGCCTGCAGCGTAAGCTGATTCTTCTCAACTATGCATCCACAGATGCGCGCTACATTGCGTCCTCCTCGTTCGACAGAACTTGGAAGCTCTTTGCCGAGGACATCCCCCTCTTCTGAAGGCACTGATGACCATGTCCCGTCCCCTGTAGGAATCATTCTTCCTTCCCAAATAAAATACAAAATGATTAAATAATGAATTTAATAATTTCGATAAATTCCGGTTGTGTTTAGAATGTTTGGAATTCGATCGCATTAATTTGGTTTGGAAAAAGGTCCTCAGCGAGTAGTGGTCCCCTACACGCGTACTTTCCTTCTTTCCTTTCCTTCTTCTTCCCCCAACAGGAACAAGGGCTTCTTCTCTCCCGCGGAAGACACCATCCCACCACTGGGTTGGTTTTCTTGGGGCTCCCATCCCAATCCCTTTTTCTCTTTGCATCCGTCACTGAGTTAAATCGGATTATTTGTATTTATTTTATTTATTTATTTTCATTTGATTTAAGAGATGACCGCCGTGGTCATCACCAGGCTCCTCCTTCTCGGGAGCTGCTTCCTCTTCCTGACCGCCGTCGCCCAAAACGGTGCCCCGCCCTTTCCTTTTTTTTTTGAAAAGTGAAAATTCCTATCCGCAATATATCACACTTTTATTTTTTTATTTTTGAATAAATTTATTTATTTTCTTTGCCCCGCATTTTCCTCATTGGTCCGTTTTATTACTCCATGGGCTGCACTTACCTCTTTCACTGCTTTGTGGGTGTTTGTATGTGTATGGTCGCAGTGACGACGGGAGAGCTGGGAGTCCGCACGACAGGACAGGTACCGAGCGGCCCGGCATGGGTGTACTACTCCTACATCATCACTTCCAGCGGTACCACCACGGACGACCAGGCTCTCATCGTCTCGCTTGAACTGGGTGGGGGCTGCAGCGGCGCCAAGCTCGCCCTGTGGAGCAGCCCGCCGCTGCTTCCCAATAACTCACTGCCCGGTGTACAGGTGCGTCTGCTTCTCGGAGTTAAATTGAAGCGACGAAGGGGATCGACTCATAAAGTGCACACTCTGTGTGTGTGCGGGGTGTGATCTGGGGATTCCAGGCCGACTACGACGCCGGGAGCGCGGATCTGGCGTATGTGCTGCCGACGAATGCCGATGGCGACTGGTTCGTTGGCATCTACCACGAGGCCGCTTCAGTGTGCAACTTCACCATCACAACTACGGTGCAACGTACGTATTCAATGACTTAATGTACATTCCGAAAGCTCACTTTTAACTCATCATCTGGACGGTCGCAGCCTTGCGTACGTTAGATTGGGGCACGTTGTTTGCGGAACCAGGAGAGGTCAATTCTGATGTCTGGAACTTCTTCTCCATTCCGATCCCTCCGGGCACGCCGCCCAGCTCTTTCGTGGTCCAGTTTAGCCGAACCGATGCCACGTACGCATAACCCCGAAGCAGTTGTAGGCACTTAACACATTCACTCATGCATCCCTGCTGCGAACATGCAGATCCTGCCCTCAAGAACCGGCGCTTTTCCTCCGCCGCTATGCGCTGCCGACTTCGGTCGAGACCGACTATAGCAATGCTAACTGGACTGTGGTGGATAATAACACCAGAACGCTCACCTTTACCGGTGAAGACCTCGTCAACAACACAGGTACTCAAACCCCAAGAGTGGTTGGCCTGAGGACCGAGTTCATCTTACAATACGATTTAGGAACTTGGTTCGTGGGCGCTCTTGGCGTTGGGTCGTGTCTCTTTGGGATATCAGCCTACGGAACGGGTACGCAATCGTCCTTGTCGGAGGCATTATAAAAGTACTGACTGGCGTCCCTCAAAGCCGGCAACTCGCTTCAGTGGAACACACCACAATCCGGTGTAGTGCAGGCCAATGCTACGACTTATTACAAGCTGGACTCTCTTAATGGATGGTGCGGATACGCCTGCAAGGTACTCCTCATCAGGATGGTGGCCGATTCGTCGAATCCGGACTGCTTCGGTTCCCATCTGGACCTTCAACTCAATCGCGATTCTGTGCCCACTATTACTGCTCGCCTCGAGGGTATTCAAACTGAGACGTCAGGTATTCATCCTACCCCCCAGCCCTTTAGAAGGTGGTGAACAACTAAACCTGAGATTCGCCTTCATATACACAGTGTCAGGTGAGGCTGCCCATGCTCTTCTTTATCCCGTCGCGTTGTCGGCTGCTACCTACTACCTGGGCATTTTCTCTTACAACATGTCAACCTCATGTTCCTACAACATCACCGCTCGAGATGATGGTAAGACCAATTCATATCGGGTGAACAACAAACATACGATCACTTCTAACAGTGTCACGATGTCAGACCTCATCGCCCTTAACTGGGACACGCCGGTTAATGGTTCCGTCCGTTCTCAGTTCTGGGATTACTACTCGTTCTCAACCACGGTGGTGCCGGACGCATTCTCGGCTACTCTTACCATCAAAGATCCTGCTCAGTGTTCGACAGTGGTACGCACATACGTGTTGTCGTCAGGTTCTTCTTGAACGTAAGTTGGCTAACTTGTTTGTGCCTGGCAGCCCAATCTGCACCTCCGCCAGGGATTCCTGCCCACGCTCATCACTCCTGGCCATAAAGCCAATAACACGGTGAATGAGAATGGGGAAACTAAAGTCGTTCTCACGGCAAACTCCACCGAGATGGCAACCATAGGGTCATGGTATATTGGCGTGTGGGGAGCGCAGGCCTCAGGCCAACCCAACTGCTCCTACACGCTGGAGATCAGCATCTCTGGTGCCACGTCGATCAACCTTGGTCCTGTTCATGAATTCACTTCGACAGGCGAGTTCACAGAGTACTACAGCTTCACTCTCTCATGTACGCTAGCCCCCTGTTACTCTTTTGGGAGTGCCGTGTCTCAATGGTGCGTGCCTTTCAGCTGTTCCGCCCATTCTCGTGGTGAGGGTCGGGACCACGGTGGATACCTGTCCTACAGTTCCACTGGCGGCCCTGAGCTACAACAAATACCCGACTCCATCTACATTCGATTACGGCAATTGGTCTGCCCCTGCCATGGGCATCAAGACGCTCAATCTCACCAGCCAGCTCAATTCTGTAAGCTTAGCTACTTCATCAGCGTATGAATATGATATCTCACCAGTCATGTCCCTAGGGAACGTATTACCTGGGCGTCTTTGGCCAGAACGCGACCGCCAATTGCACTTACGACATCAGAGTCATCGCCACAAGTATGTTTCTCAATACTCCAATGGTTTCCGGATATAGTCGCACGCTGACAACCTCTCCTCTCAGCCAACAACATGCTTCTTTTCGACTCCCCCACGCCCAGTTCAGTCAACGCAAGTTCAGTGACGTACTACCAGATTGATCAGCTTCAAAATAACAAGGTCCTTCTCATTCGACTCGAAGCTGATCCCACTCTGTCCTCCTGCTTCGGCTCATACCTTGACATGGAGCTCAACGTCAAAACGTTGCCCACGCTTACCGACAACCTGCCGCTTGCCCAGCGAGACTTTTCGGGTTATTTCCCGGTCTTGGCTGTTGCCCTGTCCATATTGATTCCTAACCTTCTCCACTGTAGACCCATCATCGGCGGTGGCTGCCCAAGCAATGGTGTTTGGCGTGCCAGTAGTCGAGGGCACCTACTATCTGGGTGTGTTTGACACTACCACGACGACCTGTCCCTACAATCTCACTGCTCGTATGGAGGGTATGTAGTGCAAAGTTACAAGTACTTTGTTCCCACTTATTCATGTTGACTCCTCCCAGAGTTGGATTTCATCGAGTGGCAAGAAGTGGTGTCGGCCTCACTCAGACCCTCCAATTGGCATTACTACACCATCGATGTCGATCAAGTCCCTCTCCACCTCATTGTCAATCTCACCATTGATTTCACTCAATGCCCCTCAGCGGTACATGTCTCATGTGCACACTGTGTACGCTGCCAGCATATCACTCACGATTTTATGACAGCCCACTCTGTATATCCGTGAGAATGCCTATCCAACGCTCATCGCCTCCGATTTCAAGTTGAATGCCAGCCACTTGGCCGGTAACTCGATTGTGTTCATCTCGGAACCAAATCAAATCACGGCGGGCCAGTACGTTCCTGCAGAGATGATTCTGTAAAGCTGGGCTGCATTGTTCTGATACCAATGACGTTGGAATGCAGGGTAAACATTGGAGTGTGGGGCACTCAGGCTATGAATGAGCCGCGCTGCTCTTACTCCATCACCGTGAGACGTGAGATGGCAACCACGATTTCTCTGGGTACCGAGTACAGTGACACCGTCCGCAATCCGAAACCGGACTATTTCTCCTTCGAGATATCAGGTATTGCCTTGGTCCCGTTGTGCTGCTGTCCAATGCGTACTCACTGCGTGCACGTGTAGACAACCCGCCCGAACTTATTCTGGAACTGACTCCCGAGGACTGCCCCTCACCTCCCCAAGGAGTGCTGTCCTTCTCGTCCTATCCCACCTTGGAGGATAATGACTTTGGTCCTTCCAACTGGACCACTGGCGCCAATGGGGTTCAGACTCTCACCATTGCTGGTGAGCTTCTCCAGATGGTACGTGCCCAAACCACAAAGGACCAATGTAAACGGAAATAAACTGACTCTGTTCGCCTGATAGGGCGTATACAATCTTGGAGTGTTTACGTCCACCAACAGCAGTTGCTCCTACCTCTACCGTGTCCACACCACCAGTACGCAGTGTACCACTTTTGAATTGTGCGCGTATACTTATATCCGATCCACCTGTTCAGCTAATGTTGTGTTGCCGTGGGACACAATCACCAATGCTCTGCTCCCGTCCGGAGGAGTTAACTACTACAGTCTCAATGAACTAACGGAGGCCAAGTACGTTTTTCTTGGTTGGTTCCCATCCATGTCGTAATCCTCACTTGAGCTGGAATCGATCGTCAGGGTGATTGTGATTCGTGTGGTGACCAATGGGTCGGACCCTCAGTGCTACGGCTCCGTCCTTTCACTCAAGTTGTACTCCAATACGCTTCCCACCTTGGATTCAATTCTTCCGGGGTCTCAGCTCGACTTCTCCGGTACGTTTCGTTGCACTCAGCGAATAGCAAATTACTTGTGCAGGAACTCTAATTCATGTGACGATATATTGTGCAGGCCCCACAGCTCAAATTCCAGCCCAAAATCTTCTCTATGGTGATCAGACCAACAACACGCAATTCTACATCGGTTTGTTCAGCAACGCGTCCGTTCAGTGCCCATATGTCATCAGCGCCCGATTGGAGAGTGCGATAATCTCACCTTATATGCCAGTGCTCAGTACTCATCTTCGTTCTTTCTCATCTTGGTAGACCTGGGAATCTTGGACTCGAATACAACTGAGTCGGGTGTCATCCGTCCTCTGTACTGGGACTATTACACCTTTGATGTGACCGCCGGAATCAACAGCATTACGACCACTCTTACATACGATGCTGCGAACTGCACGACTCCCGTATGGCTTCCCTTCATCATAAACCTGATGTCTGATGGTTGGACTAAGACACTCATCACTCACTCATCATTCGTGCAGCCGGATCTGTTTTTACGTCGTAACGCATTCCCGACCCGAGTCAATAGCGACTATGGCCCTCCCTCAATGCAGCATAATGGCAATGTGATCACCTTTACCGGCAACTCTTCCATTGCTTTGCCCGGAGCGTACGTTATCTTGACTTTCTATTTTATATGATAGACCATTCGGGGGTGCAGTGCTCACTGAACTCTCCATGAAGATGGCATATCGGCGTGTGGGGCAACATCACGAACGGACCCTCGGCGTGCGTCTACTCGATTTCCCTTCAGCTTGATCAGGGAACGAACGACACTTCGCTCAGGCTTGGCATTCCTGAGACCAGGACCTCCATGTCCAACTTCACTGACTTCTTCTTGGTCAACATTGAAGGTACATTCCTTTAGTATGTCACAAGCTGTCCTCATGTTGTACAACTTATCACATTTCTGTCTGGGCGATGTAGCAATTCCGCCTTCGTTAGTCATTCAGGTCACTGCTGACCCGACCCTCTGCCCGTCCGCGCCTACTCCCTATGTGCGCTTCAATCAGCGTCCCTCGCCCACTCAGTATGATTTCGGCCAGTTCGTTAGAGCGAGCAACACGATGACTCTCACGCTCAGCTCAGCTATCGTGCAAAAGGTACGCCTTTCTCCCGTCATTTACATGACATTGTGTTTTAACGCAACCGATAGGGAACGTATTTCTTGGGCCTCTTCGGCAATTCGAGTGCCTGTACCTACAGTGTTGTTGCCTACACACGAAGTACTTGGATATCTTAGCACTTACGCCAACCTGGGCAAGGACGCTAACTAATTCCTCCTTCAATGGCATGCAGCCAATAATCTGCTCCCCTTCGGCCCTGTGGTCGCCAATCAGAGCGTGGTTCCGATGTCCTATACGTTTTACTCCCTCGCGTCTCTTCCTCCTGCCTCCGTCCTTATTGTTCGCGCGGTCACCACAACTCCTGCATGCCAGGATGGCGACGTTCTCGCCCTCTTCCTTCAGAAGGTGCCGACATCTTTCTTCTTCGTTGGTTGTTTAGTTCACTCCCTCATTCATATTGATTGGCAGAACACCTTGCCCACTGTGAACAACCGCATACTTGATCTTCAGACGGATCTTGAAGGCCCGGCCTTGGATTTCGTTTACGTGATTCAGCCACAGGACATCACCACATCCTTCTTCGTCAGCGTCTATAGTACGGCTGCTGAGCAGTGCTCCTACAATATCTCCGCACGTATCCAGAGTATGTTTGCCCTTCTTTCGTGCGGAAGGATGATTTCGCTCACTCTGCTTTTCCTTTTCCCTTCCTTCAGCCGCTCAGTCGCTCACATTTGGAGTGCCGGCGAATGGTACCATCGGCGATGGCTACTGGTCATACTACGGATTCAATTTCGTTTCCGAACCTAAGGATTTCTCTTTGGAGGTCACTTCCAACTGCGCTACTCCTCCTTCACCATACTTGAGGTACCCAAGGAGCATCTGTTGCTGACAAAGTAAGGCAAACTATGCGTTAACGCCGAAATGCTTGCAACGTCAATAGAGCGCAGAACTATCCCACGCGAGTGGCTAGCGATTTTGGTCCCTCGGCCTTCACCCAGCAGGGCGCTAACAGCCTTGTGTTCTCTGCCAACGCCAGTCTGCTCATCTCTGGCAGGTACTACTTCGGCCTCTTTGGCAACAGTGACATGTGTACCTACAGCATCATCGCCCAAGCAACGCGTACGTCCACATCAATACAAGGTCTAAGCTTGATTGTAATATCTCACCCTTGACAACAGAGGAGAACTACACTCTGATCACGTCCGATACCAACATTACTGGCTTGGTGCAACCTCAAACATGGAACTACTATGGCTTCAGCTATCTGGCTCCCACCAGTGGTACGTCTCGTTGTCTCTTTCTTTCGAGCACAGTGGCTCCGTTGATACTGATCGGGATCAAGCAGGCGTCATTACGGTCTCCTTGGGTATTGCTGCGGGAAATTCTGCATCATGTCGGGTGCCCTCAGTGCAGATGGTCCTGAATCGGGACGTTTTGCCGTCGTTCGACAACTTCTGGGCCGGTCAGAACGACACCACTACGCTTGCACAGGTACATCCTCCCTGCCTCGATCGCGCGGCGACAACTTGTTCTTATGTCTTCTTTCTTCAGATATGGACCTACCAAGCGCCTGCCAATGAGCAGAAGATGTATTACATTGGTGTCTACAACTCGTTGGCCGTGGAGAGCTGCACCTACACTCTAGAAGTGCACACCACACGTACGCACTCTGATGTACTGAAGTTGAGATTGTTCGATTCTTATCTATTTGTGCGTGTTTGGTACAGCGCTGGTCATGCTGGCTCCAGGTGGAGCCGAGATGCTGAGTGCAGTGGCGCCGAACGTGTGGAACTATTACGCCATTGACCTCACGGCATTGCCTGCGCAGAGCTTGCTCTACCTTCTGATGAACTCCTCTTCGTACTTGACCTAAGTCTCATCGCTGTTGCTCCTTTATTCACGTCACTCATGCTCCTTTGTACAGAACTACTTGCACTAAACAGCCGATGGCCTATCTACGTAAACAGTATTTCCCCAATTCAATTGCTTCCGATTACGAGTTTACCCGTGAAGGAAGCGTCCAGGTACTAGCACGACGCTATCATGAAGCTGTAGAAGGGCGAGTGGTGTTAACGGACTCTGGTGAATGCAGTCACTGTCCATCAAGCAGGCGCAGCTTTCTACGCCTTCCATGTGGTTCATAGGCGTGTATGGTTCCGGAGCCGTTTGTAATTTCACGATCTCTGCACTCGCCCAGACGGGTACGTACTTTCCTCCCTCGCAAGTTATCCTGCAGTGCAGTACAGCTAATATGTTTCTCTGCCCTGCAGTTGTACCTACTCCTGCGGCAGGTACGCAGATATCAGCCACATCGTATCCAGCTACTTGGTCATTCTACGCTGTTACCGTGCCCGCTTCCCGTAAGAGGGACGCTAGCACATGGCAGGTATGCACATCATTCAGAGAGTACTTCAAGAGCTGTTCATCGGAATCTCACGAATCGATTTAGGTCTTTTTGGTTGAGGCCACGAGCGGCGAGAGTGTCTGCGCGTCATTGCTTGATGTCTATGTCAGACGGAGCGACTTCCCGACTCCCGCAACCTACGATGGTGTGTCCAGTACGTTTAAGGGCTCTGAAAACAGTTCCTTCGTACTCGTCAATGGCACCAAAGAGGCTTGGAATGGTGCGAACGATTCTGGTGATATTGTTCGATTGAAGTGATCTCACCATTACATGCATGGTTACAGGAGAGTCGTGGTACGTTGGCGTCTACAATCGCGACGACGTCCGGTGCCAGTTCACGCTGAATCCACAATTTGATCCTGACGTAGTCTACGTGAATACTAGTACCTGGAATAACGGGACTGCAACGGTACCGATATCTTTGCTCCGCCATTGGTGAGCTTTCCTCACTTTGTATCCGTGTACAGGCGGCCGGCTACAAATTCTTTGTTTACCCAGTATCTCAGGCGTCAACCGTCCGGGCCAACCTCAAGGTAATTGAGCCGCGCAGTGAATGATAAGTCTGTATCTTACATTGGATTTTATCATTTAGGGCCTTGAAAATGGCGTCCTTGCCCTTTATGGCCGGAGCCAGCATTATCCAACGCCGTATGAAGCCGACTCGCATGCCATGTGGGTAGGAACGGACAGTCAGCGATCATCCATTGAAGCCTCAGTCAATGTGGAAGCTGGCCAGATGGCTTTCTTTGCGGTCCAAAATCCCACAAACACATCTACCTCCTTCCAGCTCAACATCGAGTCAGCCGGAAGTATGTGACCCTCGTGCTTTTCTTTACTACCACGTACGTGCTTATCAGATAAATGGCCATGTGAACAGATGAAGGCGGTGGAGACCATGGTGGAAAGGATAGGACAGCGTTGTGGGTTATTCTTTCGATTGCGCTTAGCATTCTCGGCATTAGCGCACTTGCGTTCATTGCCTACTACATCAACAAGAACAAGCTCTGGAGAAGGTACTTGCCAACTTCCTTGACGCATTGATGAGATCAGAGGGTTGAGAGAACTTTCTGGTGCAGACGCTTCGCGCAGGTTGGTACGTCCTCCTCGCGTCGGTACTCACTGTCTACACGCTACCGCCCGCTGGTCAATCCTGACGAGGAGAGCGGATCGATTGCGATGATGCCCAACGACCTCGACGAGCCTCTCCTTCAAAGTGGTGAGTCGGCAGCGGACAACGCTGCTCTGTAAACTGACCCACCTGGTGGGTCAAGCGAATGCTGGTCAAAGCTCATGTGTGGCGCACGAGGAAATGAGCAGCAGTGAACGTATGTAATCCTCTACCTCCCCTTCAATGCACCTCCTCTACCTCTCTTCTGGATGTGGCCCATTCGATTGATGGCGAAGCAGGAAGAGGGGGGAAATGGAGAATTCATTTTCAGACTTCTCTGGAAGGTATGATAAGTTATACATTTGTCCATCGATGTGAGGACCATCGATGTCTCGTCATCTTCTTGATCTTCGTTAGAAGAAGAGCGGCCTGCGGGCACGGACCAGCGAGGAGACGATGTGGGCGACACGACGGCGGAAGCCCACGTTGAAGGTCGGCACAAAGGCGGCCGATGAGAGGGCCACCAGGCCAGCGAGGTAGCCATCGAGCAGATGGGGCAGCAGCTCCTTGTCGAGGTTGATGGCCAGGTTGAGGCCGATGTGCTTGAAGCCCAT
>CDEZ01021141.1:0-95342 GCA_000826365.1 Acanthamoeba royreba
CGGCAGGAGCTGATCAATCTCGAACGCGAGTGGGAGACCAAGTCCGTGGAGAAGGCCGTCGAGCGCTACAAGAAGATCTCCAAGAACCTCAAGCAGCTGGGCCTCGCCTTCGAGATTCTTCAGGGTAACCAGATCCTGGGCCACTGGTTCGAGCCTCTGTACTCGGCGATCCGCGCGGAGCAGAACGCGGCGCTGCTCAAGGTTAAGCCAACGACAGCCGACAAGAAAAAGGCCAGTACGTCGGGTAGGAACAAGAACCAGCGGAACTTGGAGGCCTACCTGGTGACGATACCGCCAGAAAAGCTGGCAGTCATCACCATTCACGAGACCATGAGCGAGCTGCTGCGAAGCCCGAACCCCGAGGGTGCGCCGCTGGGCACGCTTGCGCTGAACATCGGCCGCGCAGTGGAGTACGAGTATAACTGCGAACGGCTGGCCAAGGAAGGGTGGAAGCCACAACTGAAGAAACGCAACGGACAGGCGATCACGAAGCGCCAGCTGAAGGGCATGATTCGCGAGCAGAGTAAGGCCACCTTCTCCGACGACAGCTGGAACACAACAGTGTGCGTACAGATGGGGAGCCTCCTGCTCAAGCATCTCATCGAGACCGCTACAATCGTGCGGACACCCGAGCAGGCTGTCGCCACTTCTGCTGCTCAGCCGATGAGCCTCAGGGGAAGAATCAAGCGTGCTTCTTTTGTAGCACAAGAGAAGGCCCTACTCGAGCCGGCCTTCAAGCACCAGCAGGTGACCGTGCACAAGAAGCGAGTCGGATTTCTAGGATGTCACGAGCAAGTGCTGGCTTTGATGGAGCAGGAAGAAGTAGTGCGTGGCATCATGCAAACGCGCTACCTTCCTATGCTCGTTCCTCCCCGGCCCTGGGTAGCGCCGGATCATGGTGGCTACCTTGTAACCCGCTCCCTCGTTATGCGTACCAAGGGTTCGTCCATGCAGCTCGAAGTTCTCCGTGGTGCATCGATGGACAAGATCTATGAATGCCTCAACATTCTCTCTGGAACCCCGTGGCGTATCAACGACCGCATGTATCAAGTCATATCCGAGGCATGGGACCAAGGCGGCGGCATCGGTGATCTCCCAAGTCGCACCAACCTTGTACGTGCACTTCTTAAATGGCGTATTGCGCACTCTGATATCTTATAACTGTTACCTCATTACAGCCTGAGCCTGAGTTTCCAGCAGACTACTACAATGACATTGAAGTTAAGCGAAAGTATGATCGTGACCGCAAGCGAGTTAAGATTTCGAACTACAATCTTCACTCTCTTCGTTGCGACGTTACCTACAAACTTCAGGTATAACGACCTCACAATCCTGTTCAATATCACATATTTATTTTTACTCGTACGCTACAGGTGGCCAAGGAATGCCATGACCGAGTGTTTTACTTCCCGCACAATATGGATTTCCGTGGCCGAACTTACCCGATCCCTCCTCACCTGAACCATCTTGGTCAGGACTTGTGCCGCGGTCTCCTTACCTTTGCCGAACCCAAGCCTCTGGGCAAAGCGGGCCTGCGTTGGTATGTGACTACCTTCCTCTGTAGAGATAATTCGAATTATATAACTCAACAGCTCATCCACGCAGGCTGAAAGTGCATTTGGCCAACGTGTATGGCAACGACAAGATTCCGTTCGATGAGCGTGTTGCCTTCGTCGAGAACAACATGGCACATATCGAGAACTCAGCGGCGAACCCGCTGAATGGCGAACGCTGGTGGTTGACTGCAGACAAGCCTTGGCAGTGCTTGGCGGCCTCTATCGAACTCATTAACGCCTATAAGTCCGGAAATCCAGAGACCTATCTTTCGTATCTTCCCATTCACCAGGACGGCTCCTGTAACGGCCTGCAGCATTATGCTGCGTTGGGTGGCGATGAAATGGGAGCGCGACAGGTTAATCTTCTTCCGGCGGACCGACCCCAAGACGTTTATACGGGTGTTGTGGAGCTCGTTGCGCGACGAATCGAAGCTGACGCTGAGAGAGGAGTCGAAATCGCGAAGCAGCTGCGAGGCAAAGTGGACCGCAAGGTGATCAAGCAGACTGTGATGACCAGGTACCTCGTCCATTCCATCTATTACGATCGGTTTCAGTTCATTGACCATCTGGATCAGTGTATACGGCGTCACGTTTATCGGAGCGAGACAGCAGATTGAAAACGCTCTGAAAGATAAGGCTAAGGTGCCTGAGGAGTTGCTGTTTATCGCCTCGCGATACCTCACTACCTCTACTTTCGCCTCAATCAAGGAGATGTTCAGTGGTGCTCGCGAAATCATGACCTGGCTGAGTACATATCCCCTCTATGGATGATTATGTGCAGAACCCAATCTCATTTTATGGGCGGTTATCAGGCGACTGTGCAACGCTGATAGCGAAGCAGGGCAAGCCGGTAACATGGGTCACACCGCTGGGTCTCCCGGTAGTGCAGCCCTACCGCACCCTCCACAAGCACACGCAGGCCATATCAACCGTCCTCCAAAATGTGGTGCTCCAAAAAGACAATTTTGATGACCTGCCCGTCAACACGCGAAAGCACCGCACGGCATTCCCACCCAACTACGTCCACTCTCTCGACTCCACGCACATGATGTTGACATCTCTGGAGTGCAAGAAGGCCGGTATGTACACCCCTTATGGTGTTGATGTCTGACCCCTGTGGTACTCACTTCCTTTGCGTGTTCACATAGGTCTTACGTACGCCTCCGTGCACGACAGCTACTGGACACACGCCACCTCTGTGGATCAGATGAATGTCATCCTGCGACGAACATTCGTGGATCTTCATTCGCAGCCCCTGCTTGAGGACCTGCTGGCCCACTTCAATCGCACCTACCCAGGTGTCGAGTTCCCCCCAGTGCCCACCCGCGGTAACCTTGATCTTCGACAGATCTTACACAGCCCCTATTTCTTCCAGTAGTAGTTCGTAACAAGTACTCATTGAACCCACATGTGGCGGCCCCTTTTGTGTTCTCACCCCGGGGTTGCCGTAATGGAAGTGCGACAACTATTAAGTTCATGTGCTGGTATCCGAAAGCTCCACCGAAGATCCACTTGAGGTGAGCTGTGCTAGGAGCATTTTTACAGTCAGGCTGGCTTTTAAGTTCAACTTGAGAGACATAAATACGTTATGTAATATATACCAAGAATTTCCCACAGCCGATGATTGGCCAGCACAGACTCCGACAGCCGCAGCACGAGGATAGGTTAGCTTCTGGAGGACCATTCTTTACTCTTTTTTTTTCTCCTCCGCCTTCTTCGGGGCATACGTCGTTAGCCGTTTGTACTCTCGCGCCACTCCACAAGCCCTGCTAGGCCATGCAGTGCAGTCCTTGTGTCTCCCTCACAGGAGGAAGACCTAACAGGCTGTTGGCGGTGTTGTTGGTCATCTTCATGATCTGCCTCATGTCGAGAGTGCCTTCAGCCCGAGCACAGTGCGGTTCCGTTCACTCACTCTCCGCCGCCCAGTTCATACCGGACCCACATTCACCCCTCAACTCCACGGCCAACTACCACGCCCTGGTCTTTCGAGTCTCCTCCGGGTTCATGGTCCGTCCTTCCTACCTCCAGATGTTCGCGTACATCTCAGGTATGATGGCAGATGTCCGGTTCCTCCTTCTTCTACTTCTCCTTCGTTTGCATCATCAACACAGCCTGATCTTGTTGTTTGAACAGAGCAGGGCCTAGGCCTGAACCAAGAGATCGTTCGAGTCGCCTTCTACTCCAACAACGGAACCCAGCCAGTGGGGCCCATCCTGTTGTCTCAACAGCCACTCACCCCGCCAGGCTGGACTTATGCGACGGGCAACTTGACCTCAACAGGGAGCTTTTCCCTTGGACTCGACCTGTCCTTCACCTCGACGTACCTCCAACCGGGCATCTACTGGCTTGTCGTCAAGTGGGCCACCGGTCTGGGGTGGTACTACAACACCAGCATCAACAGCACCGGGTCGGGCGAGGTCCAACCGCTGATGCTGGCAACAAGCGTCGACGGGAACACCTGGGCGTCAGATCCGGACACCTTCCTGCCGTGGTACCTCATCCAGGGGTGCTCCACGCTCACGGCAAGTATAACTCCTACTCCCTCCGCCACTCCGTCACCGCCGCCCGCCATCTCCCCCATAACCAACAACGTTAAAGCTCACTTTGATAACGACATTCCTGCCGCCAACATCACCGCCCTTTCAAGCACATGTACGTTTTTAACTCCTATGGAACCATCTGCGTGATCTAACACTGCTAACACCTCAAGAATGAAAAAACAGCCAACTCGACAGTGTTGGCCGGCGTGTGGTCTGAGTTGAGTTCGATTCAGCAAGGCAACACAGTCCTTGATGGTGTGTATCGTAGCGCCCTTTGGCCAACAAATCCTCGTGGTTAACCCTGCTTCATATCTCAGGTGTCAGTTGGAGTTTGACGGTTCGGAACCAGTCCGACACAGCAAACGTATCGAACTATATCTACTCAGGACTGCTCAACAGCTCCAACTCCAACTCGAGTTCTCTCCTCGAACACACCTTCGCTTTCTACAGTGACGCTTCGTCGGCCAACTTCTCCGGTCTGCCCATCACCATCGGAGCCAGCACGCTCAAGTGGTCAGTCAATGTCACGCGATCTGCAAACGAGACTGCTCAGGAGCAAGCACCCATGGTACTGCGATACAGACTCTCTGATCTGCTCACTCTCGACGGAGTCTCGACAAACTACAGCGGCAAGGCCAGTGTGATTAAGTACACCAAGCAAGCCAACATCACGGGCTACCTCCTCTTCGTGTCCGGCTCGGGAGCCTCGACATCAAGCGTCGTCCAGCTCGAATTGCTCGACGTGGCCCTAGCCGATGGGCAACTTCAATTCGTCAACCACTCTATAGCTCCGATCAGCGGAGGAGGGCTGGCCTACCAGCTGGAACTACAACTACCCGTGTTTGAACAGTCGCTCTACTATGACCCAAGCCTGGGGCTGGGCACCTTGGTCGGCTCCAATGCTGGAAGTGGCGGTTCGAGCGACAACACGGCCGTGGTAATCGGCGTTTCCGTCGCCGTGCCGGTTGCTGTCGGCGTCGTGCTGGTGGTGATATTGGGAGCTGTGGCGATGGCGTGGATCAAGAAGCGATCCCGTCCAAAGAAGGGCCTTTCGCTTAGTCACGTCGACTTAGCTCAGCACCTTGATAATGAACTCTAGTGTTGTCTTTTGATCCGAATGTGTGATTTTCATCCGATTAACTTTAAGAGGTGGAGCTATTGTTACTCAACAAGGCAGAACCAAACGTGTTTACGGAGGTATCGTTGCGGCCGAGGTTCCCCAAGTTCCAGTTGCTCTCCACGGTGCGAAGCAGGGAGTAGTGATTGTAGCTCGAGCTGTCGGTAGCGTTGGGCTCCACCATTGTTCCTGTGGATGAATAGCATAGGAGATATGTTAAAGTGATGATCGTTCGCAAGGGGGCAAAGTAAGAGCGAGAGCGTACCTAGCAAGAGGGTGAAGACGTGGTTGTTGTGCGCATAGTCATCTTCATCAAAGGTGATGAAGAAGAGTGTCCCGTTGACGAGGTTCTCAGCTTGCAGGTGCTTGCTCAAGAAAGTGGTGAGCCATGAACCAGCGTAAGCAGCTCCAGTGTCGTGGCCTGAATGTTGAAGGTGAGAAAGAGACAATGATTGAAACGAGATTGTACCATCGTCATTGATGTTGGGGACGTAGAAGGAGTAGTGAGGTACTTTGTTGTTGTCGATGTCGATGTCCAGCTGAGTTCCATTATAGATGTTACGGCATCGTGTCGCGTTGTTTCTGGTGAAGAGAGGAATTGTTGGTTACTCTATCACGCTTTCATTCACATTCGTACCTGATGTTATCGTAGGAGATAAAAGGGAGGTGCTTTCGGTAGTGGGCACCAGAGCTCGCGCCAGTGAAGCATTGAGAGCTGCCAGGACTCGGATAGTTCTCAGCATAGGCTCGCCATGAAAGTCCCTGCCATCCCCAACCATCAAGCCAGGTTGAGTGCAGCAGAAAACATGGCAAAGAGTGAGGCTGATACACCATACCTTTGCTTCGAGGAGGTCCACAATGTTGGTGGCGTTGATGTTTACATTGTTGTCATTCACTCCCCAATCATTTCCTGAGGTCATCGCTGCATAGGAGTTAGATCTATGCCTTAGGAATCGGTCTATGTCGTGGAGTACCCAAGTAGTTGGGCTGAGAAGGATGCGTGATGGCCCTGTAGTTTGTCAACAGCGTCCCCTGCTGGGCCAGTCCCTTGAACACCTGATTGGCGATCACGCTGAGCACAGAACAGGTCGCGATCCGATCTCAGCTAGGAGCAGAGGATAGGCCTAGGAATAGTATGTGACAAATGGTACTTTTCGAAGGCCTGGTTCTCTAACACAATGATGAAGATGCGGTCAAAGTACTTGCCCTGTATCTGCGTTCCATTGACGATGACACAAGACGAGACGCCAATCATTGCCATCAGGAGCACTCTGAACACGACGGACAATACCCTCATCATTGGCATTCAGAAAGCAATGACCTGGCTTGTGAATGGTGCACTATGGGTCTGGATTGCACACGCAGTACTTCTTCCCCTGAGAACTTCCTCCTCTGTTTCAACAACTATTGCGGGGCACACTCACTCAGGTCTCTTCCTTCTCTCCTCACCGACCCTGAATCAATCCTGAAATTTGGTTCGATTGGCGATGAATGTTGATGTCCGCGCAAAACTGTTCCCACCAGTAACCCTCCCCCGGGAGCCATCACGTATGTCATTATCCTCCTGTCAGGCAGGGCATGGCAACAGAATGAACATAGTTGGCAGGCATAAGTCCGAGCATCAGTCGCGTTACCGTCCCACAGGACATCTGTGACAGCCACAACTCTGCCGCCACGCACTCGGGAATATGTCCGATATGAGGGAAAGAATGGATGAGTGGACGAATGCAAGAAAAAGCTTTGTTCATCGTATTCACAGGAGAAAGAATAAATATGAGCACTCTGTCGCACATCATGCGCTTCCTTCGAGTGTGGGCGCGTCTTCCAGGACGCACTCCTCCTGGCCGGGAAGGAGGAAGGCCGAAGGGACCAGCTGCTGCATAGGCGTCTCGTGGTTCGCAGCACCAACAGAGCCGTCGGCCAGTTGCTCGTTTTTAGGTCCGAGAGATGTTCCGAAGGAAGAAACAGAGAGCTGGGAGGCCAGAAGCGCGCACAGGCGGTCGTGATTGCGATGCTCCTCCCAGTCCCACTGGAGGAACACGACCGACCCGCGTCGCTGTCGCTTGAGCCACTGCTGCCACTGCTGTTGGTCCAGCGCCGCCGCCGCCGCCGTTGGCAGGAGCGCGTGGCTCATCCGCCTTCGCATATGCGAAGAAGAACCGGCCGAAGAGGGAAGACAGAAGAAGGAAGAGGACAGAGTGGAGGAATGGGACGACGAAGAAGAAGAGGAGGAGGAGGAGGAGGAAAGAGCGCCCACGCCGCTTCGCGTTCGGTCCACCGAGATGCTGGCCCGTCGCACGCGGGCGGCTCGCCCTCGTCCATGGTTGTGGCGTTGGTGATGGAGCGCCTCGCGGACACTGGCCGCACTGGTGCTGGTCGTAGTCGAAGGTAGTGGTGGTGGTAGTTCGACCTCCATCAGTGTACGTTTACTTGAATGAACGCGTGATCAGAGCTAAGTTCACTCAAAGTGGCCGAAGGGGCCCGGAGGGAGAGCTCGCAATGCAGGTATGTCGTGGGGATGACGAGAGGAAGAAGAGTGTTAAAAAGCTGCGGCAAGACAGGAGGTTACTGGTGTGTCTGTGTGAGCATCCGGCAGCTGGTACCAGCTGCTGCGGAGACTCGGAGGTGGTGGTAGGGTGGGTGATAGGGAGTGAGCCACCAGGTCAGTGTCTGTGCAAGTCACACTCCAACCGAACTCCCTGTAAGTGCGAAATTTCAAACAATTGTCAATCATCGACAAATATCTCAAATTTCAGGTCCTATCTCGTAATCCCGATTGAAATTTGGAAATGCGTTTCGAAATTAACAAAACGACACGTCTTCTGAATCAAAATTTGGAAGATCGAGATGAGCGAGATGGAAGGGAAGAAGCGACTCAACAAGAAGAGTAAGACCTCCGGAGAGGCAAAGGAAGAGGCCTCACAGGCCACACCGACATCGAGCACATCTACTAATTCATCTCCGGCGGTGTTCCCCACATCATCATCTGCAACGAATCCAAATCGAAAGCGAAAATGGGCGGACATTCAGCGGGATCGGCAAGCCAAGGCCGCTGCTGCCGGCAAGCCGTTGACTGGTGCCGCTGGGTCTAGTTCTGCCCAAAACAGAACATCGGACGCCGGCGCCGCCGCTCCGGCCGACGCGGCTGCGAGTAAGAAGAGCAAGAGGAAGAAGAAGAAACAAAAGAAGAAGAAGGCACCAGCCGCCAAGAAGCCAAAGGCCGATGCTGCTGATGGCGGAGATGGCCAAGAAGAAGAAGGGAAGAACGGGAAGGGAGGAAATGGAGAACAACAAGAAGGCAAAGAAGAAGGCGGAGAGGAAGGGAAGAAGGTGAAGGCGAAGGAGAAAGGGAACAGCAAGGATGCGGCGTGTCTGGCCTATCTGGAGACATGGGACAAGGACAGGGCTCGATGGAAATTCAGAAAGCTCCTGCAATCCCATCTTCTCAAGATTGCCTACGACTCCGACAAGGTAAAATAATTTCAACAAATAATAAAATTTTAATTAATCTATGAAAAGACCAATATAAGAAACTTTTTTGATGCGATAAATAATAATAATAATAATCTTAATTTTCAAATAAGGAATTAATAAAGATATAATAAATAAAAATGTTTTAGAGGAATGGCTAATGCATTTTTTGTGTGACCAGGTGTCTGCGGAGCACTGGGGCATGTTTGTGCGGTACATGCTGGCCGTGCAGGGCAGTGCGCGTCAGGTACAAATGACCACACTGTGCACCTTGAATGCCGATCGAACGGATTGGACTGACTCGGACTTGGTTCGTCTGGTTGCGCTACATATGCAGCAAGCGGTGGAAGGAGCCAAGAAGATCATAGCTGAGGGTGTGCACGTCACTGAGGACCAGAACGAGAAGAAGAAGGTACATTTACGCCTCATCACTCTCACGCGCCATCCATATATATTCGCATGGCGTTTGGCCGCCCTGCTTTGAAGAAGCAGCTAAATAGAAGAGGCCATGCACCATGATGACGAAGAGGGACCCGTCTAGGAAACTCACTGTTCTTTCTTCTTCCCCTTCGTTCGCGGTGGACAGGCCGATACGCGACGCAAGCGAGCTCGGGTGTTGATCAAAGCTCTCGGCAAGCGAGAATAAAACCGGTCATCATCCCACCTTATCGCACCCTTGTTCAGGCTTGTAGTAGGTTTTCCCCTTGTGGATCCACAACCCCCTTGAGTCCTTCCATTACCTATTGGATAGGAGGAACAGACGAACCCAATCTGCACTGCCGTAGTGGACTCAGACGACTTAACTCTTTAGGCAGATTTTCGCCTGAATTTCACAAGTGTCTGACCAATCAGACCGCGATAACAGAGCTCACACACAAGGCACACGAATTCTCTCGCACTTCGACCCATCGGACTGTCCCACCGGGCTGCACCTGCTCGCGTTGGTGGTCGAAAATGGAGTGAGTTCTATGCAAGCTCGCACTAGTGGTACTGTACTTGGCCCGCAACAAGCCAGATCTTTCGGATCATTGCGGTCTTCTCATCGCCTCGGCCGGACACTATCATCTTACCCTTACTTTCGAGCCTTGACTAGGGCGTCATCACCTCCTTCTTTACTCACTTCCTGTGGCTTCCTCAACTCTCCCGCGTCTGCGCTGCTGACTTCCATGATGAGCGCGCCAGCAGTTGCCACGGATTGGCCGCCCTACAAGCCCATTCTCCCAACGGAGGAGTCACAGCCGTTCTACTACCACTACTACGTGGATCCTGCAGTAGCTCATCATGAGCTTCTTCTTACCCACTTTCAGCAACAGACTGATGGCCTGCAGCAAGCGCCTCAGTACATGGACTCGTCGCCGCCGATGAAGAGCGAGGAAACCGACATCACTGTGGTGGTGGATGATGAGGAGAAGCATCATCACGATAATCAAGTTGAGGAGGACGAAGACCAACCTCACTCGTGTTCATCGAAGGAATGGATTCTGCTCGGTCTCTCCCTCCTCAACGTTGCAGCCTTCGGCGCCATGGTGACGGCTCGCACATGGTACGGACCGGCACTCTCTTTGTCGACGAACGAGTACGTGGTTCCTCTGGCGCCGGCGGGCTGGGTCGAGGTGCGTGCCTGGGGTGTATGCGCGCTAGCGCTGCTGGGCTTCCTGATGTGGTCCTTCTTCCCGTGCCTCTCTTCGCCGGAGCGCCGGAACGACGTGATGCGCCTCTCGCTGCCGCTGGTCCTCGCCTGCATCAGCCACGCCTTCGCGAGTGTCCTCTGGGCCCACCGTCTCCTCTCGCTCAGCGCCATCATGTCGGCCACCGTCTGTACTGAACTGATGCTCGTCTGCATTGCCATCATCAACGCTCCATTGCTGTTCCGATTGCCCTTCGGCCTCTGGTTCGGATGGAGCACCTTCGTTCTGGTACATCAGGGCACGGCTGCGCTCTACCACGAGCACGGCTTCGCCTTCTTCGGGTCGGCCTGGTGGACGCTGGCGGCACTGCTATGCCTGGTGGCCGTCGCGCTGGCCTGGGGCTCTCTCGCCGGCGCCGCCGATCCCTTCTTCCCGGCTGCTGTCGCACTCGCTTGCTTCGCCGTCGGGCAGCGGGACTCGTGCATGCTCATCACGCGAGGCGCCTACTTCTGCGCCCTCATCGCAGGCGCGCACGCCATCATCTGCCTCATCATTGCTAGCAATCAACAAGCCAAGAAGAGTCGAGACAGGGATGAGACAAACGACGAGGACGAGGAAGCCGCCCTCCTCGAGTCGCCCGCTGCCGACAAGAACGACGAGAAGGACGTCCTGCCGTCGGCGCCCTTCCTGTCGCTGCCAATAGAGGATTCCCAGCCGACCCCGGCGAACCTTCTTACGAGCACACAGGAACTGAACCAATCGGTGCCTGTGTGCATCACCTACATTCCTCCGCCACCTCCTCCTGTCTTCGCCTATCCTCCCATCTACGAACAATGAAAGTGTTGATAACACGACGTACTGTTGCACGTTAGTCATGATTGACGAACGGAGAGCGGCCGTGAGAGTGAACACAATTCTTTTCGGCGGAAGAGAATAGGAGTTTACTGGCCGTAGTCGTGCCAGCAATACTTGGGCACAATCTTCACAGCATCACCCACCGAGTACACGTTGGCCACGTAGTAGTAGGCCTGACCTGTCAGATTCATCGCAGCACCGGCCCTTCCGTTGATGTGGAAGGTCACCGTGCGCGCGTTCATGTCCAGCAGAACGCCGACATAGTCGCCTACACCAAACGCACCAAGGCCGTAGTCTGCGCTGGTGCCGTCGCGGTAGCAGTGGCCATTCGTGCCGTAGATGGCCTTGCCAGTGGGGAACGTGCCGCTACCGGGATACGGAGTGAGGGCTCCGGGCTGTTCCTGCACGCCGAGCATGCAGTGATTGTTGATGCACCGAATGATGCGGAACTCAAGGTAGTGACGACCGGAGTCATACTGCACGCCCGTCGTCACTGAGTCGTGAGAGTTGCCTCCGCGAACCTTGATCAACGCTCGGCGTCGGTGGAACAGGTCGAGGTTGGCGTGCCGGTGGGCAGGTAGATCGACGAAGGCATCGTTGGTGCGGAGACCAAAGTGGTTGAGCAAGTAGTCCACCTTGTCCGCCTGACTCGCCGGAGCGGCCACGAGCTTGATCTCGAACTCGTCCTGGCGGAAGCCGTTGAACTTGAGCTCCAGCGCCATCCTCTCCTGACTGCCATCCTGAGACTTAGTAACCGTGATCATCGCTGACCATCCGGCGGTGTTGCGCAGCGCGAGCCTGATGCCCTCGGCCAAGTGGGTGGTAAGGGTGCAGAGGCCGCCGGTGAGGTCCTTGATCGACGCTGCGGGTATGTCCGCCTTGAACACTCCCGTCGTGGGCAGGGCGTTCTCTCGCGTCGCCGTGATGCGGAGCAGGGCCACGTTGTCGACGTGAAGCTCGGTCACGTGGAAAGTGTAGCCCTCGAAGAAGTGACCTTGTCCCGCTGCTGCTCCTCCTTCTCTGGGTGCGTCCATTTGATTGTGTGTGAGTTGGTGGAACTTGGAGGTAAAACATATTACAGTAAGTTCGGCCGCATTGGCCGCTCTTTTCGGCCGACAGACATGGTGAGGAAGAAAGGAAATACACAAGAAAATATCTCTTCCTTTTCTGCAGATGAAAAATTTAAGGAACGCTACAGCATTGAATTCCCGTGAGCATAACAAACAAGAGATTCATGGCACAGTTGAAGACGGATCATCAGGATGACGCTGATGAGCAAGTGACCTCTCCGAGTTTCCACACGTAGGTCTGGACGTAGACTTTGTGAACTCGAGCTGCTTTGATACTCCAGCACATTTCTATAACCAATTGTAAGTTGCTAACTTAGTAAACGTTGCAGAATGTAAAACTCCACTACCGTGCATCCTCTGGGAGCTCAAAGTTATCTGCAACAAGCTGGCACAGGAGTTGGATTCCCTGACATGTGCCATAGATCGGGAAGTAGTCCCCAGAGTAGTTGGCCTCCTTTGCCCACTCATAAAACTTCTTAGCCGTCTTTCCGTACTGGGAGGAAACCATCTGCTTGAATAGGAACGACGCCAGCACCTCCAGACTCTATCCACCGAATAAAAGAAGTGTAATTACTGTACTTATGGTGCAAAGCGATGACCTCTTCGCTTTCCGTAGACTCGGGGATATGGGACGTGAGGTACCGCTGGGTACGGGCGAAGAGTGGTATTTCTCCTGTGCACGCCATGACATGTAACCAGCATGCATCACCATTCGCTCAATACCAACAACGTGAGGTCACACAGAATGAGCAGAGCGGAAACTAAATACATTTGTATGTACACGTTCAGGCAAAACATCACGAAACGCAGCAAGACGCCGAGGTCAAGTCCCCTCCGGCTTTGTCATGTTCATCATGAACAGGGGTAGTAGATACGCACGAGGGTAGCATAGCACTAGTAAGGAGGGTGAGGGGCAGTTAGTCACACAAACTTAGAAGGGATTCAGTAGTGGGAGAAGCAGGCGAAGAGAAGAAACGTACCTCATCACACACGCGCTGCGGCGTGGGATCAGGCGAGAAAGGTAGGCGCGAGCTGTACTGAGAGCAAGTATCACAGAAGATGCCTCCGCAGTAGCGGCAGTGATGCTAGAATGAACAACAGAAGTAAGAGAATGAGTCACTTTAGAAGATGAGAAGCCTTGCGGTACCCGTCGCCATAGAAGAGTAAACTCTGAGCTACATCGGGTGCAGTGGAGCGTGGTTTGGTCGTTTTCCCACTGAGGTGGTTCGGTCCGAACGGAATCCTCTTCGTCCTCCTCAGCTTCAGCGTCCTCGTACTGGTGTTGACAAGTTCTCAACATCTACATTCGATACAATACAATCAATGAACGCATACAGTCTCGTCAATCTAGTACTGAGTCAAGAAGTACCGAAGGCAACGAGCTGGTAGGCAGCTGCATAGGTTGCAGCTGATTGTTGCGCATGTAGGCCACCAACTGGGGGAGATACAAGAGGGCTTAAGCAATGCACGTAAATTAATCAATGTAGAAGTACACCCTCAAGTACCTGTCGCGGGACTTCCTTGAGGAGCTGCGCCGACAGCTCGTGCAGAGGCCGATCAATGTACTCAGCCATGGGAACGAACTGAAGGAAATGTAGTTGAGAAGATGAAGACAACGCTGGCTTTCTTTTAAAAAGAGCCTCAGGTCAGGAAAAAGTGCGCACCCGAACGTGCTTATGCTGTTCGCAGAGAAGATCCATGTTCGTGAAATCTGCGTCGCCTACCCCAACTATGAGAATGGACAGCGGCAATGCACTTGCTTCCTCCAGCTGCAGAACGGTTTCATCCATATCGTTTATAATACCTGCAATAGATGTCAATCAAAGCACAATGATGACGTTGAGGCATAAGACAGAATACCATCGGTGATGATAAGTAGGACCAGGTGTGATTGTGGTGCATCACTTGCAGGTCCATTTGCGGCATAAGTGGCAGCTTTGTCTATGATCTGTGCAAAGTGTGTGGGTCCGCGAAGCTTCACTTGCTTCAGGGCGACCTTATAACATTCTAGCAGGCCCTCAACTCCATGCGTCTCAGGCTGAAAATGAAGAACTGGTGTCAATAAAAAGCAAACGAAAACTGGAGGACAGAGCTAAGTACATGCTCTTCATCAAATGTGAGAGGAAAACAGTGCGACACGCGGCCATCTGGCGTTTCGGCTCCATAACCGTAAGCCTAAATGACTTAACTGTTCAGCAAGATGAATCGACAAACACGCAAGGAACAGAAAGTGTGTACCAGAATGTTCTTTGATTTACAGTAGTAAGAAAGCGGCTCAGCGACTGCTCGTATGGCCATCTCATATTGATTTGAGCCTGACTCCACAAAATGAAGGCTGCTTCGCTTGGATGGATCTCTGCAGTAGGGAGTAAATAGGTGGATAAGTAAGAAGAGTCTCTTGCTTGTCGAGAATAGGACGGGTTACCCATTCGAGGCTGTGAAATCAATAGCTACCATCACAGAGATCTCACATCCACCCGATATATAGTCCAAGAAGCTGTTTTCAAGTTTGGGTAGGTGTAAGTGATGAGATAATCTACTGTGACGCCAAGTAAATACCTATATCGGTTGACGAGGTGATAGTGCAGTAGGTTGACGGCCCCCACTTTGGATCCATTTGACGTGAGTTCAAAGGCTGTATCCTTTGTTGCTCGAAAGAGTCTCGGAGCAGGCACCTGACAAAAGCGAGCGCAGAGTTGGCCGATGGAACTAGCGATCTATTTCTAAGGTTAATGCCTACCTGACACTCCCCCAAGGAATAAGGTCCACTAAACGAAGAGTTTATCAGGCAGGCTAATCGCAATTGCTGATTGTCGTGCGCGCACAGATGCTTCACAGGCACTTGTAGTGGCCGCCTGGTAGTAGTGATTGTGAGAAAAACATTTTCAAGAGATCCAACAAAGCGATAGTACCAAATAGGCTCAGTTGTGCCAAGGACAGTGCCAAACACGAACTCAGTGCGTCCTACCAGATCCCAGGCATCAGTCTCATCATCCCAAGCGCTAATCGCCAAAGCCACGTCTGCATCGTGAAGATCAACAATCATATTGTAGATAACAACGTTGATCATCTTCTGGAATACTCCAACTTACCACCGGCCTTGGCCAGTTTTCGAGCACGAAAGTACATGCACACAACATCGCGCGTGCTACTCACTTCGTTGCCGGTGATATCTATCGACCCGACACTGTCTTCGTCATCATCATCACTCCTACTGTTTCATCGATCAGATACCGCTAGGCCAGACATTTCTTTCAAACGACGGTAATGGTGGTACCTGTGGAGCGGCAACGTCATGTGCATGCCGCGTGCGGATACGAGGGTTGCGAGGGCGACCTGTGCCTCGCCAATCTGTCCCGCTTGAATGGCCGCCGAACCTCGGCGCTTGTTTCTCTGTTTGGCACCTCCATTGCCCGCGTCGTCACGGTAGAACACGAACCTGAGCCTGGCAGGAGTGTAGAAGCAGTGCTCCACCTCCAAGTGGTGCGCGCATTCCAAGCCTGCTGCTCCATCACGCCTCCTGCAATTCGGACATTAAATATTTAATGTCCATTATTTAATAGGAATATAATAAATTATTATATCTTATATTTTTAGAATATTATTCCCTTAAAAAAGTAATACTCATACTTTGTTGCTGGTTGGGTGGCGGTAGAAATCAAGCGCCAGGCCTCTGCTGCATTGTGTCGTATCCACACCTCAATGCCTAGTCTCGTAGTACGTCCTCCTTGAGCTGCCGCCAACGTTGGCTCCTCGCCTCCGTTCCATCTGATTTTTGAATTGATAGCATTGGAATCAGCACAGAGGTACGGAACGCCTCAACAATACCACAAACCCGCAATAGGGACGAACCTACACACGAGAGTCAGTCCCAACGTTGCCGTGCTCTCGTCCCTTCCTTCTAACCCATCCATCATCCTTTTACTACAAAAATCGAACTTGCCTCCACTGTGAGGAATTCTCACCGCAGATTCCACAAATATTTTGAAAATATTTGTGGTATGAGGAAAGGTTTGGGAAAAAGCAAAAAGAAGAAAAGAATTGTTGCCAAAAAATAAGAATTGACAAATCGTTGTCCGCATCGTCAAGTAGAAGATCACGCAGGGGTGAGAGACACGTAGCCGTTCAACATGGGGTCCATGGATAGAGGAGTACGCCTTCCCTTTCCTGCTTGGGCATTTACATTATTTGGCATCTGGCGGGGCCATCCACGCAATGCAGTTCTCTCATTTCAATTAATTAATCTTTTTGCTTTCTTTTTTGAACATTTAATTAATTGTTCTTGATTGCAGGCTAAAACGGGATCGGGAGGAATCGCTTCCGATTCCATCTCTAATGCCGACCGGCGGGAGCGCCAGCGGCGGCTGGCCATGGAGATCATCGATCTGGCCAAGGATCCGTACTTCATGAAGAACCATCTGGGCCAGTACGAGTGCCGACTATGTCTCACTCTCCACCTCACGGAGGGCAACTACCTGGCGCACACTCAGGGCAAGCGGCATCAGGACAACCTCGGTCGGCGGGCGGCGCGCGAGGCCAAGATGGCCGAGGGCGGACCGCTGGGCGCGATGGCCGCCACCGGCGTGCAGGCGGCGGGTGTGCAGAAGAAGAAGATCGTCCCACGCAGGACCATCAAGATCGGACGGCCGGGTTACAAGGTGACCAAGCAGATTGATCCCACCACGGGCCAGAAGAGCCTCACCTTCGAGATACGGTACCCGGACATCGGGGAGGGCATCCAGCCGCGTCACAGGTTCATGTCGGCGTACGAGCAGAAGCTAGAGACGCCCGATCGTAACTTCCAGTATCTTCTCTTCGCTGCCGAGCCCTACGAGACTATCGCATTCAAGGTTCCTAACCTTGAGATTGATCGTGGCGGCGGTGGTGAGGAATCCAAGTTCTACACCAACTGGGATCGAGACACGCTGACTTTCACGGTAAGGCCTTCCTCCTCAAGTGTACTCTGCAGGTTAGGTTTGGCCCAAGACTCACCTCCATCGTCGTGTTGCTTGCTGCAGGTGCAATTCTCCTTCAAGGTTCAGAAGTAATCTTGAGCACCTCCACAGCCGAGAAGATGTGTGTACAGTCCTGATGATCTAGCGCTTCTCACACAAGTGCAGTCGCTGCCAAACACTCCTTATCCCTACACTGGTCTTTTGTCTCTCTCCTCCTCTGCTCTCTTGCTTGCTGCTGCCGCTTTCGTTTTCCTTCTTCTTGGCCATCTCGGCGGTGTACAGGGCAAAGGAGAGAACCAAAATTCGAATACAAATAAACAAAACAAACAAATATTTGACAAAGAGAAATAAGATAAAAGAATTTAAGATGAGCGCAGGAGCAGCAGCGAGGACAGCGCGAGTGGAGGCGCTGCGGTTGTATCGCGACGTCTTGCGCACGACCCGTCTCTTCGAAGGAACTCGCAACGAACAAGGCCAACTCATGTACCACTCAAATAAAACTTTTATACTTATTTCTCGCAAATTAAAAATGTTTTTTTATTATTTCAAGTTTATTTATATATTTTTGTATTTTTGTTTGGGACTGATCTATTGTGAGGGGTGGATGGGGCACACAGGAGCGACGTGCTGCGGGCGAGTGCCAGAGCTGAGTTTGAGGCGGCACGCTTTGAACGTGATCCGGAGACAGTGGCGCGGATGATCGTCACTGGCCGAGACTGCATCATGCAGATCCAGGAGATGGTGCTCGCTCTCCCCCCACGCTCTGCTCTTCTGATGACGGCCTCCATCATGAGAGGCTGATGGTGACATTCCTTCTTTTCGCAACACCAAGGTGGCCAAGAAGCAACATGAGCTGATGACAGGACAAAAGGGGCCATCCGCCACGCCGCGGTGAGAGTCGTTAGTATTGAATCAATAGAGGACGATAGACTGTACAGCAATCCGTCTCATAGACACAAGAACCTATTGTGGATCTTCGGGAGGAGAGGGAGAGACGATCGACTCATCATAGAGCGGATGTGGTGGAGGCTTTACGCCCATCGCCATCAGCTGCATCACATAGCGTTCCTCCCACTGCCTGATCTGTATACAAGACAGAATCAAGGGTCAATCTTCAGGAGTTGAGTATACTCAAGAGAGTACCCACGTACAGCTTTCACGATTGGCACATCACCCTTGGACGTGAGCACGGACGTGTGAATGGTGAGCATCCCGTGCAGGTTGCCGAACAGGATGTCAGTGAAGTATCGATCGCCCACCATCGCCAGCTGCGCGGGAGACGTCACCGGTTCGACCTTGCCCACGCCATCCTTGCTGGATCGCGACACTCCAGCAAAGTGGTCCATCACGCTGTCGAATCCACGCGGCTTCTTGTGTGCGTGCCGGAGGACCGGCAGGCCCAGCGTGTGTTCGATACGGCGTGCCTCCTCGTGTCCCGGGTCATCACCCGATCCTGCAGAGTTGGAAAACACCACCAGGCCCTCTCGTCCAAACACTTCCACGCACCGCTTCATCGCGTCCTGCAAGTCCACGCCACACATCAGCCATCAACACACAATTAAAATATTATCCTTGGTTGGGAAAACTCCTTTTTCCGAATATTATTAAGCAAAAAAATATTGAATTAATTAAAATATTGAAGTATTAGAATGGATAATTATAAAAATTCATTTTTTAATTTGCAACAATTTTTAATTTATATTTGTATTGAAAAATAAATATAGGAAAAATAAATCGAAGGAAGTACGAGGAGGGTGGGGTAGAAGGTGGGGGCGTAGGGGGCGGTGAGGGTGTTGTCCTTGTCGAAGACCACCCCGCGGCAGCCGCGAGCGCGGAGAGCGTCCCAGTTGATGCTGCGCACGTCAGGCACCCGGAAGTGGGGCACGACCAGCCCGCGCTGCATGACCACGCTCCGTAGCGCCCAGTACACCCCAGGCCAGTTCCAGCTTTGCACCATCACTCTGCTCCTTGCTCCCCCTTACTTGATGTTGGTCGCGGGCGCAGTGTGTCACTGCCAGCTGTGTGGAACTAAACTGCAACTGTTTCGGATCATTCAACTCCGATGGCTGGATTGTTGTCATCCTCATCATGATCAAGCTCTACAACAACAACAACAACAACAACAACAACAGGTGAGCGATGGTGAGGATCATGATAGGGGACATCAAACTCTTTCCTTCAAGGAGAATGTGAGTTGTAATCATCATCTGTTTTCTTTGCGCCGTGCTGGACAAGCTGATGACTCATAGAATGGACACTTTTTCAGTGGTCTGAACGAGGCGTACGTTCTTGTTGATGGTGAAGGCTGAACACAGTCTGTCTCCAGATGATGATCATGTACGTCGATGTTGAATCCAGCTCAGGCGTGTTTGGCGGTGAAGTAGGTGGCGCCTACGGGTGCAGAGAGGTCGTGCTTCCTCGCCCAATTCTCAAGCTTGAACTTGCTTCTGCCCATGCCCTCGCTGCACATCAGGCAGAAAGATCATTGTCTTCAATAATGAAGATCAGCATTGATAATGAGAATGTGCGCGTACTTGTCCATGTGCTCTTTCTCTATGCGGCCTTTCTGACGATAGAGCACAAACACATAGCGATGGTGACCTGCCGCACATTCCACATTCAACGAGCGCTCACAATTGTCGCTCACCATGGGTGATGGTGACGCTTACCTGTGCCTGAAGGAGGCGCAGGACCCATATAGGGTGCTAGCGTGTCGCCCTTGGCCACCTGGCTGCCTGGAATGTTGATAACAAGCCAATGACGCCTGTTCACGCATGGCAACATCAAGAGAGGACACCATCCAAGAGAGAATATTCACAACCGGCGAATCGTACCATTCCCCAAACTTAGGGTTCTCGCGTGACGGCGCATCAGGATCGACCATAGCTGTTGCATTCATTCTACCGTTAGAACTCACTCAAGGGGCAGGATCAAGAGAAGAATCATCCAACCCAAAGTATGGTACTCGTTCTCATCGGCATCCCAGCACACGGCGGGAGCATTGTGCGCGTCGTGTGTGCTCATCTCTTGGCCTTCACGAAGCATCTCTACAGTCCAAACTCATGAGTGTACAACCCTACCGCAAGAAGGCGAGAATGTCAGCCTTTGGCGTACGGTGGTTGGGATACTGCACGTGGAGACGCTTGCCGGGGCTAAAAGCCGACAGCACATCCTGGTAGCGGGAGGTCATGATGGGTTGGGCGTGACGCGGGTCGTTGAACGTGAATGATGATGCTGATGATGCGGGCCTTAGTGTTCGACTGACTTCAGCAGCTAACGAGCGGGGAAGGAGAAGGCGGGAGCAGCGTCGAGAGGAAGAAGTGGGAGCAGGAGTCTGCAGGAGGACAGAGCGATGCATGGTGTGCAGGAGATGGTTGAGGCCTATTTAAATGGTCTATGAGTTACAGCACCAATAAGAGTGACCCTTAGGTAATTTCACGGAAAATGTGCCTAAAGTTGCACTGCTGCCCGCCTACCTGTGACCAACTGGGAAACTGCTTTGCCGTGTTCTTCCGACTCTGTGATGAATGTCTGAAGATGACTGAGTTGGCAGATGGCATATGGTGCCAAGTCAAACGCAGATTGGTTTCGAACCTTAGATGGTTGCCTTCGTGACTCCTCGATACAGACGCAGTGCGTGACCATTTACAGGCGACACTTGAGGTTTCTGGGGATCGCTCTTGATGATAGACTATCTGCACTAAGGCGAACATCTCGAGGGTAGGATCAGTAATGGAGAGACACTGCTCCAGCCCAGCAGGGGTGGACGGCAGGATTGGCGTGTTAAACATCGTTTTTAGTGAGTCTCTTTTGAGGTTCAATGGCACTAGTATACAAATATCCTCACGTTCGCACATCATCGTGATTTGGGTTTGTTCTGTTCGTCGATGGTTTGGTATCGATCAGTGAGCACCTTCATCACCTCGTGAAATCTGAATATATTGCACAACCTGAGTGTTCTGTAGGAGAGTTGATGAAGAGGGAAGAGAGTACCGATCGTATTGGTGTACAACATTCGCCGGTCGGCCATCTTCGTTGAGGATCGTATAGACAGGCTGATGGAAAGGCACAGCAAGGTTATTAGTCTCATCTACGAGTAATGATGGAAGCACTGCCGTACATTTTCCTTTCGAGGAAAGTTGGGCGCCATTCCCACTGTAATAACAGGAGATGCGCCGTATTGCAGCAGACTAAGCTCCCCGTCCCAAGGCATCAAATGGGTCGCATAGTTGGCAAGCGCTTGGTCGTGGATGACGTCACTCCTATTTAGGAGAAGATTATGATTCCTGCCTCTCAGTGTAGGTCGCAAAGAAAGATACATACAGGGTCTTGAATCTGATGTAAGCATTCAACGCCAATGTGTTGATGCGACTGAAGTACTTGACCAGCAGGCGTGGGCTTCCAAAAGTTGTCCCCGAGCACACGATCGGCTGATCTGCACGTTGAATATGGGTTAAGCTGAATGGTTTCATCTTCGTGGCAAGTTAGGGGACCTTGAAGTTTTGCGTGGATCTCCTTTCCAAAGGCCTCCTCAATCCAACCAGAGTTTATTCCCTCTGTTCCCAGTGTGAGACTGGAGTTCTCAAGCGCGACATAAAGTCGATCCTGAATATCTGAGGAAGAGCAATGGTCAGAACAAGGTGAGGATTGAGATATCTTTGGTAATGCGCACTTTCGTAGTCCCACTTAAATGGGTCTCGCTGAAAGAAGACATCTCTCACATCAGCCAGAAAGACCTCTGCGTCAACCACACAACATCTATCAACAATGACAGTAACACAGCAAGCTAACGTTGTGCTCGTACGAGAATATCGGCAGCCCTCGCCCAAAATGAAGAGATAGTAAACAAAATATCTGAACCAATTCGGAGTTTAATAAATGTCCGTCAGCAGACGTATGGCTGAAAGAGTACCGTAAGGCTCGGGCCCGCAGAGCAGGCCACGAGGTTATGTTCTTTTTCACCAGCATACGATAGGGCGTGGAAGTAGTGTCGACGAAGAAGGGAAACTCTCTCTTCATCTCGACTGTGTCCACACCGTAGAAACTGCGGATGTACAATCAATTAGCCTCAGATCCCGTTGTCATGGGTGGTTCATTAGTGCGCGCTTAACATACCTTAGACGCTCCTTCAACTCCTCATCGACGAGCTGTTTGGCGTCAAGAAACAAAATGATGTCTCCCTGGGTCATCACACATAAAGGGATTTGTCAGCTCAGTGAAGTGAACACCCACTCACGTGATTGCGCAGGCCTGATTGAGGGGAGGAGTGAGAAAAAACCAAGAAGTGCGCTTTACCTTGTAGTCAGCGCTGCGGAGGGAGACGACAAAGTTGCGTAGTTGTGCCCAGTTGTATCCCATCCCGATCCCCAACACGGCGTTTCTCTGTCATTCCCACGCAACACTTTTTAGCTCCGACCTCGTTCAAAGAAAAATGTCCACCCACAAAAAGGAGTTGAGGCTGCTGAAGAGAAGCTTTGAGAAAGTGACCTCGATGAAGATGATCGATGAAGAAGATGAAGAAGAAGGTAGAAGGGGAAGGGTAGCAGTACCAGGTTGCCATCAGCAGGTCGATCCTCCTCTGGACACTCCCACCGCTCGTCCTCCTCACGAAAGTCGACAAAGTGGCACCACGACGGAACCTCGCCGGTGAAAGACCTGTTCCGGTAGCACTCTTCAAGAGGGTTGGGTGGCGGCTCCTCCTCGTCCTCCTTGGCCCACTCGTGGTGCAGTGACGATGATGACGTCCGGACGTCCTCACGGGCGAGGAGGTTGAGATCGATCTCAAGATTGCTCACGACGTTGGCCAAGAGGTTGTCCCCGTGCTCGCGGTAGGTGAAGAGGAAGAGGCCGCACACCACCATCATCACCATCGCCGAGCGCCGGGCCCATGTGAACGCGGGCGAAGTCACTGTGAAAGCCGTGAAGTAGCGCATTGCGACGCCGTACTACTACTACTCGTTGTTGTTGTTGTAGTAGTTGTGTTCTTGGTCGTTCTTCCTTTGGGAAGGGAGAGACGTGAGGAGACGCGTCCGGATACTTCTTCTTGGCCACTTCTTGCAGTGAAAAGAGTGCGCACAAGCGAAGGTTGTGAATAAAAACAAGGTGACACCTTGACGGAGAGCTCTCCGAAGCGTTGGCGTTGGCCCGTGAGGCTCTTGCGGGGGAATGGGCAAGGGCAACACTGGCCAGTGGAAACAGTTCCTGTGCGACACGTGGATTTCAACACCACGTGCATGAAAAATTTGCCGGCTTTATTACGAGTGGTTAATCTTATTTAGACATTGGCGGACAATTCTCTCCGGTGAGATGCCGGCACAGCTGTTGTTCTCGCACGTGCGAGACCTATTTTCCTAGGAGATAAACTATTGGAGATTCTAAAGAAAAGTAAGCTGTTCCCAGAGGAATATATTCCTCTGGCTTGATAAAAGAAAAATAAATGTATCTGGGTAACAGATAAATATCATGACATGTTCTTGAGTCCGCTGACAAGAAGAGCACTAGTTGGCGGGCAAAGGGCACGTCACCGTACGACCTCATCGTCGATGATGAGACCCCTGATGACCAAGAAGAAGAGTGAGTTGTCAAAGATGGAGAGCACTGCGCTGTAGAAGTAGGATCATGTACCATTCACCGCACTTCACCACCCAGGTGATCTTCTTGCCCTGCATGGCCATGCGAGCATACTGTGTAGCCTTGTTCTTGTTCTGCTCCACAAAGGTGATACCATCGATGCGCACGAAGCGGCAGCCTGCTCGTCCGACCGTGACCGAGTGATGCTTGCCCTGCACTTCGACCGAGTTGACGCCCTTGTCGTGAATGGCGGCGTGAATGCGCAGCAGTTCCTGTGTCGTGAAGGAGAGCTCCTGCATCGTGCTGGTCAGGTACACGTGAGGAGCGTCACTCGTCCCAGCTCCGCCGTTGGACTTGACCCAATTCTCAAGCTGGCGATCGCCGGCCTCGCGGTAAAGGATCCCGATCATCGTTTCGTGAATCGTCGTGAAGCTCTCCAGCGTGAGGTACTCTCCTCCAGTGTTGTTCGCAAGCGTCCGGTAGAATTGGTCGACCTTGGCTGGAGAGGCGGTGAAGTGTTCGTCTCCCGAGATGCGCACACCGTAGATACGCACGCCCGCCGCTCTCAGATGCTCAACTTCCTGCTCCCAGTCGAGGTGCCTGGTATTGCCTGGGAAGTAGGGGCCGTGCGGCAAATCATCACCGATGACCACCAATGCTCTCGTGCTCCCGTCACGCCAGGACAGCTGGCGACTCTGCCACAGAGCAAGCTCGTAGCACTCACCTGAAATGATAATGGACCATTGTAAGCTTCACCGAGTTATACGTCTCCTTTGGACCATAGTTCTTACCTCCATCTCCACCGCCCCATGTCTCCCGTGTTGATCGAATGAATGAGCACAGAGTCAGGCGATCATTAGAGAAATCCAGGTGTCGTATAACGTAGGACCTGGCGCCGTCCTCTAGACATTGATCAGCATCATAGTAATCCCCATGAGCAATGATGCCTATGCGTATGTCTGAGCGCGAGAATGTTAGCAGGACTGGTTTATGAACTTTGCTTAGCCACGTACTTGGAACATCTCGTAGTAACTCGCCTACAATAGCCTCCACTTTGATCTTGACCTCATCGAGGTAGGCTAACATTGAGCCCGTGGTATCAAAGCTTCACGAGAGGGAAAAGTCAGCAACGAGACAAGCTGGCTGGCTTCCAATGGAACTTGATTCTAACTTACCTAAAGACGATGTCTATCATGCAGTCTCCCCCGTTGCCGGTCATCATGCGCGTCACTGCTGATCCGCCAGCGATCTTGTTGGCACCGCAAGAACACGCCGTGCATGTGTATCCTGATGCCGTCGCTGCTATTCCACTGGGTCCAGACGCTCGTTTGCGCTTAATAGTACAATTAAGGGGCTGTTGTTCCGATAAAAAAAGGATTTTAGATCGAAGGATGCGAACGCGACGCGGGGAGGTACATCTGAGTACCATTTGAAGGAAAAGGTCGAAGGCGGAGGAGGTAGAGGTAGAGGAGCTCTGTACAGTGTTGGAAGAAGGAAAAGGTGCCACGATGGCAGTTGATGTTGAAGATGAAGATGAAGATGAAGATGACGATTCTAGCGGAAGGAAAGAACTGTTAAGGAAGTCAGTTGCAGTAGTATCCAAACTGCTGTCCTCCGACTCACTATCCTCATGGAGCACAGACTCATCTCCAGCAGATACCTTGAATTACACCGGGTCAGAAAAACATTCATATTCCGAGCTAGCATAAGTGCATACCGCCATGTCAGCTGAAGAATCCTCGTTAGTCATTGCTGATCGCCTGCGCTTCCTGTTACGCTGTAGGGTAGAATCATCCTGCTCGCCCTCGGTATTGTCCTCCCTGTGGCTCTCTGAGGATAATTGTCGATCCGACTCATCCTCAGCTTCAGATTCGTCCATCTTGTCCTTTCCTCGATCAGCTTTGCGTTTCTTTCGTGTTTTGAGGGCGGCCTGCTCAGTTTCGAACTCTTGGATCAGTTCGTCGCATGTACACTCGCTAGCCTGAATCCAACAATTGTGGGATTCATCCCAGCCTTTCCACTTGAGCAGATACTCCACCTTGCCCTAAGTTGCCTTGTCAAATTTCTTTCTAGAAGGAAATAGAGAAGCTTGGCTCTGTACCCTTCGCCGACGCTTATCGACTATCATTTCCACTTCATACACCTCGTCATCGCTACTCGCTTTGGCTATGGACGTGGCAGATAACTTTCGTTTCTGTCCTTTGTGCAAGGTTTCCTCTACATAGCTCGTCTGTGATGCACAGCACCAAGAAGGTGAGGTCAGTTCACAGTCGTACACGTATGCATGTTTGCCAAGATACCTCATAGTACGAGAGCTCCACTTTGATTCGACCCTCTAACAAAGCATCAGCCTCTTTACCTCTCTAATGCCATTCAAGCAATCAGTTGATTCACAGCAAAGGGGTATGCACGAGTAGAAAAAGTATACCACTAGCTGCACCAGAGCGGTCTTGTATGATGACAAGGTTGGCTGCTCTCTGTAGTTAAGATTGCTCACGTGAGTATGAAAACAGTGGTAAGATAGTTGTATTCGGCCCTGGGAAACGTACACTAAACACTCCTTGAGACAAAGGTACTGCACCAAGCGACGAGCGTCGAGTTCGTTGATATGCTTATCTAAATTGCTCACTTGAGAAGGGATGAGTTTGCAATAGAAAGGATCTTCGCGTACCTGCACCAAAATGAAGTAGCTTATCCCAAGCATTCTCCTTCACCATCTTCGTCGTGCAACCGCGGAGTACATTCACCACATTTGCCATCGTGGCCTTCTCTGTCAAACCGGTAACTGGAGGGAGAAACAAATTAATCATGATCCAAGAAATGTATCATATGGGGAAGGTAGAGAAGAGTTCTACCGATGTGTAAGACTTGCTTGGCCTGCTCGGTGAAGTCCCGTGGATTGGCTCGTGCTCCGAAGAGGCAATTATCGCACATCCCGTTGCACGAGCCAGAGAAAGTTTCGCCAAAGTACTCGAGAAGGATATGGCGCCTACATCGCGAGTTGTCCTCACACCACGATGTGAGGTGTTTCATCCCTTCCAACTTAGTGCGGGCTTGAAAGGCATTCTTGCATGAGGAAAGCTGCATGAACATGTTACGTGGGCGATCGCTGTGACGATAGAACACCAGACAGTCCGCTGCATGGACATAGAGATGGCTTAAGTGGCACTGACCACAGACAACAAAAGGCGATGTGTGCAGAAGTACCTTCATTCCCGTCTCTGCCTGCTCTGCCGGACTCTTGGTAGTACTCCTCCACGGTACGGGGTAGTGAGTGGTGAATTACAAAGCGTACGTCCGGCTTATCAATTCCTTGATGAGGATCAAGTGAGCTTAAGTGCAATGACCTCAATGGAGGAAGTCATGCGTACCAAGCCCAAAGGCAATTGTGGCTACCATCACGTGAAAGTGGCCAGCCATCCACTTTCTGTGCGCGAACAGGAAAGTTATTGATAGGACTTTACGTAAGTTAAGCTCCACGGTCTGCGCTTACCGTTGCACCTTCTCTCGCTTATTAGGAGGCAGACCAGCATGGTAAAACCTGGCCTCAATGTTGGCGTTCTTAATGGGTTTGTAGGTGAGTAGAATGTTGAAAGATTGCAGGAACTAACTACAAACCTTGAGCTTACGGGTCATCACTTCGCATTCTTTCTTGGAGAGGCAATATATGATACCACACTCTGAAGGATGTCTCTTCTTAATGAAGGCGATGATCTTCTTCGTTGTTTTCTTCGTCTTAGGAACCACGGCATAACTACATCACAATTGGATAAGAGCAAGTCGAGGGAATGCACGGCTCGCACACCCACATGTAGCTACTTACCGAAGGTTGGGCCTATTAAAGCTCTGCGTGAAGAAGTCACACTCAGAGAGGCCCAGCTGCCGCATGATATCCACTTTGCACCGGTTGGTTGCACTGGACGTCAAGGCTAAGATGGGCACCTGTGGGAATTCGGCCTTGAGGACAGACAAACGCTGTAATTGAAAGGAGTTGTCGTTAGCACCAAAATATAGAGCTTAGATCAACAGGAGGCATGCCTTGTAGTCAGGGCGAAAGTCGTATCCCCATTGAGAAATGCAATGACACTCATCAATAACAAATCTAACAGATACAATTATCAGTAACCTTCATCGTAGCCCTGAGTTATCGTATTCTAACCTCTTGAGTTGTCCTTGCTGTCCGAGTGCGCGAAGATGTTTGAAAAACTTGGTACTCTTTACTACCCGCTCTGGAGTTACAAACAAGAACTTGACTTTCTTGTCCTTTGCCAGCGCTGAACACACAGACAAGCGTGGTAAACAGATTGTACAATGGGGCATAATCAACTTCAGTTCTGTGGTTTACCTTTCAACATTGCTGATATTTCTTTTGATGAGTGGGTCGAACTGAGTTCTGCGGCAATGATTCCTACAATCCTGTCAGCATGGACATAAATCTGAGGAGGCATGACTGTGTGGGCAAGGTACCCTTGTTTCGGAGTGCGCTGATCTGGTCTTGGATAAGGGAGATGAGGGGAGATATGACCACAGTCAGGCCATCACCAATCAGCCCAGGCAGCTAACAAGCACCAACATTTGGAATCAAAAACAAATCACTGGTGTACAGACAACATCTGCATCAGGTACCTGATACAACAGTGACTTTCCTGCTCCAGTGGGCATGATAACAAAAGCATCACGATTGGACAGCACACAGTTGATGACCTTACGCTGATTCGATCTGAATTCATCATGCCCAAACACTGCGCAAAAACAAGCCCATCTTATAATCAACCTCAACCGTCGGCACCGCAAGCTATAGGAAGGCCTGCCGTACCATCCTTGAGCACTTGCTCAATCTCCGTGTCCCAAGGGAACCCCCTGGTCTCCCAGTTCTTTGTGGCCTCTGTGTAAAATGTGACAAGTCGTGAGCCCGCAATGTCGGTGTCCAATGTCATCAAGCCCCGCATTGGCCGCACACGAACAATCAGCAGGGTCGTACCGAAGGTGAGCGGGTCCGCATCGGGATTCACCTTCCCGCAGTCGCGGCACACCGTGTCCGTCCCACGCAGCTGTTGAGGGGAGAAAAGGGATAAGAAAATAAAAGAAAATAAAAGAGAAAAGAGAAACCGTTACATCTTCGGAACACGAAACGAAGAGGAAGATGAAGATGAAACAGACAGTAAAAAGAGAGACGAGCGTAAAAAGACGCGGCTTTGAGGGTAACCTTGTTGTACTCGATGAGCATGCTGTAACTCGCCTGTATCGAGTTCTGAATCTCGTGTAACGGAACGTGAAACTCCTCTTGAAGTTTGCGCAGGGCCTCGAACAGGAAGGTCTCCGCCGGGAGTGGCGGTAGGTTCGTTCCCCCTGTCGCCATCCTACTCACCAGCCCACTTACCAACGTTTTCTTTTCTTCCTCCCTGATGTTTTCTTTGTGCTCAGAAGTTTTTTCTTGGAAGTGTTAATAATAACACTAAACATTGTTTACATTTTTGTTGAATTCTCGGAAATTTAAAATATGTTACACATTCTGTTGCGGTCTTACAAGTCCGTTTGCTGGTGACGATGAGGAGAGTTCCCAACACCAGCGAGATCAGATACCACCCGCCGATGTCGCCGTAGAGGTGCTGTGCGTCTCCGCGGTTGTGGCTGATGTCTGTGCACCAGTCGATGAACATGACGCTTGCGTGAATGACGCCCTGTGTGGCGAGGAATCCGGTCCAAGTGCCCAGGGGCTGCAACAAGGAAGCAAGAAGACAGCTGCCGGCGAAGACCGCAAAGGTACCTCGCCAGAGGAGCTCTCCGTCGACAGAGTAAGAGTGCCATCGTACGTAGGGCTCTGGAGGACCGCTCCAAGGCAGCGGAACTACCACCGCGAAGAGAGCCACGCCGAAGCCGAAGAGAATGATGCGTGCGATGATCCCACAGACACTCCACTTTCGAAGCTTGCAGCATCGTGACGGAGGACAGCACGGAGGACGAAGCGTTCGCTTGATTGCCGACCAGCACCCGAGAGGGTCCCAGAGCAGGAGTGCCAAGACCTCGCAGGCGAGCATCAGCCATACCGCGCCGGCAGCGCCGAGCCACAACCCGCCGGCACCAGGAACGTCGATGGTGAAAGAAATGATCGCCATCACGACAGGCCAAGCCAGTTCAGCGAGTGTGAGTACCGAGAATGGCCACAGGTGATCCGGGAGCTGTGATGACTCGTCTGTTCGTACGCAAGTGATGCGGAGGAGGCTTGACTTTCGACGCCAGAGGACGAGTTGGAGAAGAAGGAACAGTTCGACGAGTGCGAAGCTAACCCCTACTGCAGCGGTCATGGCTTCGTACGAGCCGTTGAAGGGCTGAGCACGAAACGCCCACTGCCCACCAGAGTTGATTGCTGCCAGGATGGCCAGCGGCACTGAGCCCAGCACGAAGGCTGTCACCAGCCGTCGGCATGTCTGCGCCAGAAGTCCAGAGGAGACCGGTTGTGTCTGCTTCTCCTCGCTGGGATCTTGAAGATGGTTGTCCTCACCCATCTTACTGAGGTGTGTGAAACTCGTTGTACCTGGATAGTATGTGGGATAACAGTGTTCATGTTGTGTTAGCTGAGCTCGATGTCACTTTAAAGTCAGAACGCACGGGCGATCGTTCGAAAATATGACGAAAACATTATTCGCCTAAATAAGGACAAAATGGCCTCTACAATGGTGAATTCCAATCATTTCGGTACTATGGACCACTTACATGCAACATAACTGCGGAGCTCTGGATGAGTGTAAATCGTAAACGTTGAGTAGTCCGCTAATCTGAACGAGATGGGTGGCCCCGAGGTCTGCCCCTAAGGATCAGGCTAGAAGTAAGATTTAGTTTCACCTGCAAAAATAAGGCTTTGGCGGCCACACAGCAGAGGGAAGAGAAGATCATTGTAGTGTACAGTTGAAGCAGGCTGGAGAAGTGTAGGGTCGAGCAACAGATCTGGTCTTGTTGGGCGTCCAGATGCTGACGTCGCCGTCGCCCGGCTCGCCATCTTCGAAGAGCAGCGGCTCCCGATATGCGGAATCCCTCGACGCGCCGCCGCTGCGTCGCTGGCTGCTGCGCCACTGGCCACTGTTCCTCTGGCTGCCTTGTTCGGTTGGTCCCCTTGTAGGATCCTCCTCAAGCTCCATCTGTTCGACGGTGCCGGATTGTATCAACTGAGATTGTCGTTTCACCTCCTGCAACTCCCTCTGTAGAGCCGATTTCTCCGATTCCAGCTGGAGCGGCCCAGTATGAATGTTAGCTCTTTCGAAAGAGCGTACACTAGCGTGTGTTTGTACCTGGAGACGGCCCTTGAGCTCCTTCTGCGCCATGGCTTTCCATTGAGCAGCGTCGGCTTCAGTCTTCTTCTTTTCGTTCGCCTCGGCTTCCAGCTTAGCCTTCAGCTCATTGACCTTACTTTCCAGTAGGCCCTTCATATCTACCATCTGAACCTTAAGCATTTCGATGATCTGCAATACAAGAACTCATTGATGAGTTGAACCAACAATATTGAACTGTTACGGACAGTAGCGAACCTGTGTAGGATCGCTGACATCCTCACCCTGCTCGAACAGGAGTTGGGCTTTTGTGTAGTTCTCCAGATCTTTCTTCATAGCGTCAAGAGCATCCTGCTTCTCTTGCATTTCACTTCGTAGTCGTTGTATCTCATCCTCGCTACCAGGGTTAGTCTACAGAGTTACGAGGAATCAGTTGCGATCACCAGCACACGTGAGGAGGTACGCGCCCACCTCGGGATTCTGCCCACGCTCTCCAACAAGCTGCTGCAGACGCTGTATCTCGATCTGAAGTGAATTACGTTCCTGCTGAAGTTGCTTGATGTTCTTTTGCTCTTTTTCAAGAATCAATCGCGTCTTGCGCTTTTCAGCCTCCAGCTCTTCCTTGGCCTCCCTGAGCGCTTTCTCCAGCTCTGTACAGAGGTCGGCTGAGATAAGATTACATTCGTACACAGGCGGTGGAGGGATAGTACCCTTGAGCTCGAGCTCGCGTGTCTGGTAGCGCTCGATGAGGTCCGGATCTACTTGTTCCGAGCTGTGCGGCGAGGACGACGATGACGATGACGCCGATGACGTCGATGACATTAGCAAGTTCCTTCCCCGTGGCGTGACAGGTGGTGTAGTATAGCCAAGCGACTGTGAGGCCGACAGGGGTGGTGCTGCTGCAATGGAAGAAACTGGCGACTGTGAGGCCGACAAGGGTGGCAGTGCTACTGCGGCGGTAGAAGCTGTCAGCGCAGCGGCTGCGGCTGGTGGCGCCGATGCTGCCGCAGCGGCAGCTGACATGGAAGCTGAATTGTGAAAGGCGGCATTGAGCGCTGATATCGCAGCCATCGCAGCGGCCGGCGACGTGGATGTGTGGTAGGCGATCGAACGGCGCAATGCGTCCATCCACTCCTCCATCTCCGGCAGCGATCGGGCTCGGAAGTAGTACACACGCTGCGACTCGCTGCTCTCCTGGGTGAGCGAGAAGAGGAACGGATCGGTGGCCGACTCCGCCGGTGCGACGTTGATGACCTCGGTCATCAGGATGGTACCGAGAGCTGGTGTTCCGGGCTTCTTGTGATACGTGAGCGCATTGTCCTCTAGTACGAACCATCGTAGCTGCAGCGTCTTGATGTACGGCTTCTTACCTCGCTTGTGCAGGAAGCCCTGCTTCACGGGCGCCCGCGGGGCCGCTACGCCGGTGCCGCTACTCCCTGCTGCCGCTGCACTCTAGTGTGCGGCAGTAGCACGTTATTTTCAAAATAATTTCGAAATTATGAAAATATTACAAATTCATCTTAAAAAGATGATCCTACACTCCTCTCCCTTCTTCTTCTTGTCTCCGTCTTCGCCTCCACAAAGAAGCCACAAACCCAGCAAAAAAAGAATGAACCACAAAAGGCAGAGCTGAATCAAGATTCAAAGCAGGCAGGCAAAAAGGTAGGTACCGCTATTGCTTCGGTGGCGCTGCTGACCAGGGACACATTGAGGGGTGCAGAGATGCCCTCCATCTCTATCTCCTCGTTCGCTTCCGCACTTCGAACCACGGTTTTGGTCTACCAGTGTTATTACGGAGATCGGGAAATATCCAAAGAATGTTTGCTGTTTCGAATTCTCCGCACCTCAAAAAAATCTCAGTAATGAAGGGCTGGAAAAAGCAAAACATAGAAATGTGTCTCTTCTCCAAAGAAAGATAAAGATACGACCATAACAGCTTGGAGGCGGGAAGGACCTGACAGTTGCCAGGCGCGAGAGTAAAAAAGGCTTGAGCGGGGCCAGGACCAAGACTTCAGGGGAAGCAAAGGCTGACGAGGTTGGACTGGCTAAACAAGGATGCTTGATGAGGATGACTCGCCATCGTTTGTAGTCCGGCAAGCTATCGGCCAACCGGGACTGGTACGTTACCTCCTTTTCCTCTCAAATCGATCGAGTTGAAGGAGATGAAGATGTTGAAAGAGTGATGCACTTTGTGTGGTTCAGAGCGGAACGGGAGTGAGTGCCGCTGCGAAAGGTGTCCTCGGTGCGAAAGATGCAGGGCAGCCGACGGTGCACGAAGATATAGACCAGCGGAAGCCCAGCCGTCATCTGATCATGTTGAAGGCCAGACGACTTACCAGATCACTTGACGCTATCCCCGACGAAGATGTACAGGAAGCCCTCAACCGCCTCCAAGCCAGGGAAGGCTTGAATGCGAGAGAGCCAAGAGCTCGTATTCCTACGCCACCATCACCTCCTCCAGTGCTCCCCTCATACAAGTCAGATAAGGTACAGACTGTCTACCCATATGCAAGAGGAGCTAGTCGAGACTGACAAACTGTGGCTCACCTTCATGCAGAGGTTCAAGAGGTTCGGAAGGAAGGAGAAAGGGTTGAAGAAGGAGAAGAAGAGCTCGAGACCCTCTGGTTCACCGCCATTCCACAGCTCTGCGCCTTCACCCTTGCTGGAGCGGAGTGCCAAGGCTGATGATGAGAAGAGGAGTACATGGAGAGGTTGGAGTCGCATGAACCCGGAGCGACGGCATGCACCCAAGTCAGGCAGCGGAGAGCACACCGTTCCGAGCTACTCCATCCCACAGGAAATCATCACCAGCAAGCTGGAGGGCATCCCGGATGACATGTGCTTCATGCCGCTGCTGGACTGGCCTCACGTCGGTTCCTCCACGTTCCCCACTTACATGGAAGGTCCCGATCCTCACGAATCCGAGCTGACGCTGTCCGAGATCCCGGCCGATCCGATCTACTCGCCACCAGGAGCAGGAGATGTTCGTGCATGTGGACGCACGATCTCCACATATCCACGAGCGCTAGAGAACCACGGGGGTCGACTTGGTACCATAGATGGAGCGCATCTCTCCTTCATGGAATGGAAACCTCTAACATTGGTATCTTCGATGACATCAGGTGATCCGATATGTGATTGCTTTGCAATTCGATTGTATCAGAACGGAACTGTCTTCTGTGTGTGTGACGGGTGCGGCTGGGGTCGAAATGCGGTAGCAGCGGCCTATGCCACAAGGCAAGTGTTCATGAACACTCTTCACAAGTCATTTATAGCCCGTAACTCCACGCAGCTCAAGACTACCACCGGAGGCATCAACAACAATAACAACACCATCAACAACAACAATGTACATTCCCCCCTTCCACAGAAGACAAGGTTGGGTGGTTATGTCCGATACTGATCGACTCACGCTCAGCCACAGACCAAGGATGAGGAATTGAAGATCGACACATCGGGGCGGGTGCGATCCAGAAGCGATGGGGGCAAGGGGCTCGGAATCATGTCACGAGGCGCTCATCGTGTGATGGAGATGATGGGAGTGGGCTCCAACACTGTTGACCTATCCAAACGACCTCTAAGGCAGGCCGCTGAGTGCCTGCTCCAAAGCATGGCTGAAGCCCATAACACTATCATGGCCGGCAAGTACGTCACATACTCCTAATGTTATCCAACAACCACCTGACTCCCTCTCTATGCAGGGAACTGTTTGAGTGTGGCACAACTACAGTGTGTGCTGGGATCGTGGTGGATTTGGAATCCACCAGCGACACCAGCCAGCAACATCTGGTACACACACCCACTCTCGAGCGTACGGCACACATCACTAACGATGGATTAACACGGGACAGAACCCAGAAGCAGATCGAAAGATGCTCATCTCGAGCATCGATCGCAGCAAGTTCTTCTCAGCTCTTATTTCGCCCAGGCGAAACAGTGACGAGGATCGTACGGGGGGACAGGCTACGAAGGAGCGAGTAAAGCAATCAAAGAAGGGTCTCTTGGTCGCCTCTTTGGGCGACTGCAAGGTGTATCTATACTCGCAAGCCACGGGATGCATTCGAGACATTACCGAGGGCAATCGGTACTTCGCAAATATCGGACCTAAAGAAAGTTAGTGGCGAGAGAGCTGACACATTCCGTTTCAACCTCCAGACAAAACGTGACGTCCCCCACGGATTGCGGTGGACGGCTGGGACCTGCGGCAGGAACAAGCTCGCGAGAGCCCGATCTGAGAAACCTTGGGGTCTACTTTGCTGTGTGCGAACCTGGCGATTGTGTATGGGCGGTGAGTGACGGCGTGCACGACAACTTCGATCCGCAGTTCCTCGGGCTCCTACCTCGTGAATTGACCGGTGACAAGGTACCATTCATGTTCTTCTCTGTGCAGAAGACGTGTCTTTCTTTCGGAGCTGACTAGGGGATATTGCATGTAGGAGTGTCAGGATTGGGACAAGTTGTCGCCAAGAACGGCAGGAAAGATCAAGTCGGACTTTGCCATCAGCGCCCTGGAACGAGAGTTGCTGATCGATCCCGATCCCACCTTGTTACCAGAACAAACCAAGGCTTCGGAATCAGAGACGCAGAGTTCACCCGATGGACACTTGAACGGATTGTCATCCGATGACAACATTCCTTCGAAAGAAGAGGAGAAAGCCTGGGAGGACAAGAAGTTGACTAAGCGGACCCCGACGGAGAAGTTCTATGAACAGATGAGCCGCGGAGCCATGATGAGCATGCAGCAAGGCCAGTCGGAAGAGAACGACGACAGAACCGAAGAAAGAAGGTCAACGCGCATGCGAGCTATGAAGATGGCGCCCAAGCTGGAGCTGGAGTACTTTGGTCCTCAGACCGATTCTGCGGTGCCGACCCGTTACGAACACAAGCACGTACTGGAGGATCCACCACCGGTTTCCCGGCTGGCCTACCACACGTCCATCACTGGACGACGAAGGACAACGCTGTCTCCCGAGACGGTGACGAGTAAGATGATCAACTTATGTCTGGTTCAGACCGAGCCCACACGAAGCTTCATGGAGCACAACCCGGGCCAGAGACAGCCGGCCGACTATCGTAGCTTTCCCGGCAAGCTTGATCACACCACATGCCTCTCCTTTCGTGTATGAGAGCAAGAGAGGAAGAAAACTCAGCGATCGCTGTCAACGCCACCTCCAGTGATGGAGACCCTTCTTTTGTATTGATTGTCCCTCTTGATTCAGTGCAGAAATGTGGAAGACGAAGAAAGGAATCTAACGCATGCGTTCAGACGGCACGGACGGGCCATCAGTAGCAAGGGTGGGCAGCACCCAGACGCGGTCCCACTGTGACACAGTATCAGGGATTACGCTGGGAGCTGTAGTTGTGAGTTGGGAGTTTGCTTGAATTCCCGGCTTGCCGGTTTGCCCAATTGCAGTCAGCCAGCACGCCGTGCGCGGTGGACCAACGGCGGCGTACCACGTTCGGCTCGGCTAGTCCTCTTAGGGACAGGAACCTCTAACGTTAGCTACTTACTACTTCCCTTACTCCTCAGTCACGTTTGATCTTCCTTGTGCTGGCTTGTCTCCGAAGTCCATGAAGGCGTCATTGATGATTTTATTGATTGCGGTCTTGATCTTCGCTTCGTTCACAAGTGAAGCAGCATCCACTCAAGATAAGGAAGAGGGATCTACGCAGACCCGTTTCGAAGGACCCATCATTGGGATCGACCTAGGGACAACCTACTCGGTCGTGGGGATCTGGAAGAACGGGCGAGTGGAGATCATAGCCAACGATCAGGGCAATCGGATTACGCCTTCCTACGTCGCCTTCACCGAGACCGAGCGCCTCGTGGGAGAGGCCGCCAAGAACCAGGCCGCGCTCAACCCTGAGAACACAGTGTTCGACGTGAAGCGCCTCATCGGTCGGGATTTCGACGACAAGGTGGTCCAGGCCGACGCCAAGCTCCTTCCTTACAAGATCGTCAACAGGAACGGAAAACCCTACATCGGAGTCAAATTCAAGGGCGAATACAAAGAGTTGGCACCCGAGGAGATCTCGGCTATGGTCCTGGCCAAGATGAAGGAGACAGCTGAGGCCTACCTCGGCACGCCGGTGAAGAACGCGGTGGTCACGGTTCCCGCCTACTTCACCGACGCTCAGCGACAGGCCACCAAGGACGCCGGTTCAATCGCCGGACTCAATGTTGTGCGAATCATCAACGAGCCCACCGCCGCTGCAATTGCCTACGGACTTAAAGAGAACGACGGAGAGAAGAACGTTCTTGTCTTTGATCTCGGCGGTGGAACCTTTGATGTGTCACTCCTTCAGGTACACCCTGCCGTCCTCTTCACTGTAGGTCCTCGTCACGAGTAAGAGAGCATGGCAACACACTTCTAGATCGAGGGAGGTCTTTTTGAGGTGCAAGCAACCAGCGGCGACACTCACCTGGGAGGTGAGGACTTCGACCAGCGCGTCATGCAGTACCTGCTCAAGCAGTTCAGCAAGAAGACAGCCCTGTACGCCAGTAAGGACAAGCGCGCCATCCAGAAACTGAGACGCGAGGCCGAGAACGCCAAGCGGACGCTCTCAACATCGAAGGAGGTCTCCATCGAGATCGAGAACTTCTATCAAGGTCAAGACCTCAGGGAGCGTCTCACCCGCGCCAAGTTCGAAGACCTCAACCTGGACCTCTTCAAGAGGACTCTGAAGCCGGTCCAGAAAGTGTTGGACGACGCGGGACTCTCTAAGTCCGATATCGACGAGGTCGTTCTCGTCGGCGGATCAACTCGCATTCCAAAGGTGCAGGAGCTCATCAGGGACTTCTTCGACGGGAAGGAACTCAACAAGGGGGTGAACCCCGATGAAGCAGTCGCCTATGGTGCGGCCGTGCAGGGCGGTATCCTCACGGCCGACAGGGAGGACGACGAGCTGGATGAAGTCGTTCTGATCGACGTGACACCCCTCACACTCGGCATCGAGACTGTTGGTGGCGTGATGACCACCTTGATCGATCGGAACACCCGACTGCCCACACGCAAGATTCGGACCTTCACTACCTACAAGGATGAACAGGACGCCGTCACGATCCAGGTGTACGAGGGCGAGCGGGCAATGACCAAGGACAACCACCTCTTGGGCAAGTTCGACCTGAAGGGCATCTCACCAGCTCCTCGTGGCGTTCCTCAGATAGAAGTGACTTTCGACGTCGACGTGAGTGGAATCCTTCACGTGACTGCCGAGGAGAAGGATTCAGGCACGAAGAAGTCGATCACCATCACTCCCGAGGAGGGTCGATTGAGCAAGGACGAGATCAAGAGGATGGTGAAGGAGGCCAAGGAGCGCGAAGGTGAGGACGAGCTCATTCGCCAGCGCGTACAAGCCCGGAATGCACTCGAGAGCTATGTCTACCAGATCCGCAACCTGATCAACGATGATGAAAAGATAGATGGCAAGCTCCAGCAGGACGACAGGGAGATCCTGGAAGAAGTAGTCAGGGAGGCACTCAAGTGGCTTCATCACTATACGGAAGCAGATGTGGAGGACTATGAAGATAAGCAGAAGGAGATCGATAAGGTTGTCTCTCCCATCTTCTCCCGAATGTACGGCGATGCGAAGGCGGATGCCAATGATGAACTGTGAACGTGTTGAGAAGGTTTCACGTGACGTGTCCTCCACTTGAGTTCGGTAATCATGTGCTGTGAGGAAGAATCCTGAACATGTCTGATTTCAACACTTCTGATTCCATGGGCATCCACTGTGCCTTGCGAATAAGCCCTTGCCAGTAACCGCAAGAGTCCCTACTCTCTCGCTCTCCACACTTTCCTTTCCTACCAAAGACTCCCGCTCCACCCATCAGACTTCTTCACTTGGCCTCTCAGATGGAACTGAACCAGCCTGCAGGTGTGACCATATCTCCTGCCTACGTACTTCCTTTCCTTTGGGGAATGGTGATGATGCTGATGAAGATGAATGTGCGTGTAGCTTTGCCCATCACCTGCCTCCTCATTCTTCAGACACAACCTGCCAACTGTAAGGTACAGTACCAGCCAACACTATCATGGACACATTCTATCGTCCTTGAACTGTTGTAGGCAGTGATGGGCTCAGGTATGTGGAGATGTGCTCACGTATCACGATCATTAATGACAACAAAGCCCACATACAGGTGCATACCATTGAATCGTCCTGTACAAATGTTGATTCTTGTGTTTTTTTGTGGTCGTGGGCAAGCAGTATTCATCTCGTCACCCAACATGGGTGTCACGCATCTTGTCCACCAACAAAATGCAATATATCAATTATATCCACCATGGAGAGCTCTGCTTGCTGATGCGTTTGTTTCTCCAGCCACCCACTGCTGCAGTTGTATGACGCATCCCCTGATGACCACTTCACACCACAGTTGAATGTTCATCATGGCCTCTGTTTATGTCGCGCAAGGTTTAGCAGTTCTCCAAATTCTGAAACAGTTTAAAACACCCGAGAGGTTTTCCGAAATCCTGTTTGAAACGTAATCTACATTTCCAAGAAATTTGCGAAAATCAATACACGCGCACAGGAGAGATGTACCGGGCAGGCCTGGTGGTGCCCCCTCGGGCTTGGCCAGCGGCCGTCCCTGTTCGCAGCAGACGCCTTGGCACGCTGCTACCCATCGCATCATCGCTGGCACCGTCCCCATCTTCCCCGATCGCAACATCTCTCAAAATATCGTGTTTGTCACAACGGCTTGGCTTTGCTACACAAGGCCGACCTCGCAAATCACCTCCAGTCGTGACTACCGAAGTACGTCGCCGCCCTCCACTTCTTAAATAAAATAAAATAAAAATTACAGAGCTATAAATATAAAATAAATATAAATATAAATATAAAATAAAATTGTAATTAAAGAGGGGTACTCTCGACTAAACTTCGTAAAGTAAGTGCAGTTTATTTGCAAAATTGGTGATATAATTGTTTTTGTATGTGATAGTCGGCAGGTGGCAAAGGGAAAGCAACGGAGCAGAAGGAACAGAGCAAACGGACACAACAGCAGGAGGAGAAGCAAGTTGATGCCTCTAAGAGAGCAAGCAGCAAGCGGAAGGATGCAGAAGGAAAGGAGAAGGAGACATCAACATCGGTTGCAGCGGTGGAATGGACGCAGATGACGATGGCGCAGCTCAAGCAGGAGTGCAAGCTGCGCGGCCTGCGAGTGGGTGGAAGCAAGGAACAGCTGTTGCAGAGACTACAAGGAACCGTCGCACCGGTCACGGAGCCATCAGCCAATGAGGGACCCATCATCCGCGTCATCGTGGCCGAGAAGAAGAGTGCGGTTGCCCCCCGGGTACAGATGATCAATGCAGCTAATCGGACTCGTTTGAGTGCAGGCGCTGCTGAGAACATTGCTCGTGCACTGGGTATCAAGCGAGTGAAGAAGGAAGGAGCCAAGGAGCAGGGATTCATTGGCAACGTAGAGCTGACGCCTGATGGCGTGAAGATACTACCAAGTGAGGGTCAGAGTTCTGGTGCGTCTTTCTTTAGTATCTCGGCTCCTGCTTTCTTCTGAACGCAACACTGTCCACTAGGTGGCGGAGCGACAGTTGTGACCTGGGCATCAGGACATCTTTTTGAGCTTCAGAAACTCACGACGTGGAAGCTGGACAAGCTTCCTATTATTCCTTCTGAATGGACCTTCTATTGCAAAGTTCGTGTTCCGTCTTCCTCTTCTGTGCTGAAGCTAACATTTCGCTTGTTGTCATTCTTTAGGGGCCAGCGCAGAAGAAGCAATTCGAGGTCATTCGTCGACTCTTCCAGTCGGCTGATGGTACGGGACTATTCCCATTGTTGACACGCAGTCATCTAATTCGAAGTACGCACTCTAGAAATCGTGAACGCTTGCGATGCAGGACGAGAGGGAGAACTCATCTTCCGAGAAGTCTATGAACAAGCCTCTGTGCGCGTTCCATTTAAGCGGTTGTGGATATCTTCACTCACAGACGAAGCCATCAATGAGGGGTAAGGGCTTGTTTGCGGGAAGGGAACGAGTTCGATTGTTTGACTAAAGAGTATCGTGTTTGATTTTACAGCTTTCGGCGACTACAAGAGGGAACCAAGTACGACGCACTATACAGCTCGGCTCTAGCAAGAACTAAAGCTGACTGGTGCGCGTCCCTCAGACGTTTTGTCCTTCCTATTCTAACCGGTCAATTAACTTGATAGGCTCATCGGAATGAACGCTACACAAGCCTACACGCTCAGCTATCGTCCCAAGGTGCCCTCCTTTCAAACCAAGGTACTGTCTGTTGTGTCACTGTAAGTTATATCATGATGCATGGAAGGCTGAAGCTCAAGTGTAGGAGGTCGTGTCACTTGGACGTGTACAAACACCAGTGCTGCGAATGATTGTGGATCGATGGAAGGCCGTGAATAACTTTAAACCGGTAGGAACGCCTATGAATTGTGCCATCGTAACGATCTTAGTTCTGATATCAGAATGTTTTGGTTAGGAACCGTTCTGGGAGCTGTATCTGCAGTGTAAACCAAAGGGCAGCGATGAGCTTCTGCGACTGAAGTACTTCATGCCAGAGAAGGACAAAGCAGGGCCGTCCAGCGAGCAGTTCGCATCCGAGCAGGAGGCTGAGGATGTACGGTACATGCTTGGGCCGCAATGTACCGTGGAGCAGATCACTCAAAAATCGAGAACCGAGAAACCGCCTAAGCTTTTCGACCTGACCTCTCTTCAACGGTACGTGGACTTTGTGAAAGGTTATCTTCTTTTGTGATTATTAAGCATTCTTTGCGCTGCAGAGAGGCCAACCGAAGATATAGCTTTTCGGCTGAGCGTACACTAAGTGCTCTTCAGGGACTGTACGAAACACACAAACTTATTTCCTACCCGCGAACCGATTCGCGCTATCTCACTCCAGATATTTTTAAAGATATCAACATCATCATCAAGTACGTACTTACAATGTTTCCTGTATTCATTCACCAAGTCTACTCACGCATTAAATTACAGCGGTCTTGAGAAGCATACCCTGTATGTACCAGTAGTAAAGGACATCCGCAGCAATTCCAAGCTCAGTCTATCTAACCGATGTACGTGCTGTATGCCCGTTTCATTTAACTCGGCTGTACCTCACCACGCTTCGACGCAGCTGTCTTTGATGCCAACAAGGTGTCTGATCACCATGCAATCATTCCTACCACCGACATTCCCTCCGAAAAAGCTCTTTCTCACCTTTCCATAGATGAACGTAAGATCTACCGCATGATAACCAACCGGCTGCTGTGTACGTGCATTTACAACCTTAAAAACCGCTGTTGATTGAAAGTCAGTCTGACGATGACTACAGCATGCTTCATGCCCGATTGCGAGAAGCGGCACATGGAGTTGATCGCAGTTAATCAGTCAAACTACCTTCGTGCGAAAGGCGTAGTAACGGTGACGCCCGGTTGGCGATCTACCATCGCCTTATCTCCTTCCTCAGAGCAATTAGAGGAGAAGGAGAGCACTCAAACCGCTGCCAGCAGTGCCGATAACTCAAGTGAGGGTAATGAGGACAGCAAAGAGGAGAATGCAGAAGGTGAAGAGTCGATGGGCGACTTGAGCGCAATTATCAGTGGGCTGCGAGAGAACGACACCCTCGACTGCATACTTCCAGCGGAGATCGTACGCCGTGAGACCAAGCCGCCTGCACTCCTCACTGAGTCGTCACTTCTCTACCTCATGGAGACAGCTGGCCGATATCTCAGCAAAAAGAGCGTGCACGATATTGACAGCGAAGCAGAGGATGGCCCCGAGGAATCGCTTAAGGAGTTCGGCCTGGGGACGCCAGCTACGCGCGCCCAGATCATCGAGCGACTAATTGCGGTCAAATATGTGCGGAGAGAAGGGAAGGCGCTGGTTCCTACAGAGAAGGGTAAGATTCTTATTGATCTGCTTCAGAAGATCCATTCCTCCCTTGCGTCTCCTCAGCTAACAGGCCAGGTACGTAGTGTGAATTGGTCATTCGGATCGGAAGAACTAACTCCTGTTTACACGTAAATCATAACCTACAGTGGGAGAAGAAACTGCAAGATATTGCCAAGGGCGCTAGCAATCACGAGGCGTTTATCGAAGACATCAAGCAATTCACTGAGAAAGTGGTGAGCGAGGCGAAGGATGGCGCCACAAAGCTTCCAGATTTCAAGAAGATGATGTGGACAATCGATCACGAAGGCGAACCTGACAAAGACGGAGACAAAGGTCATTCAACAGCGGATGTACGATCAAACTCGTTTGTCTGAATGTGTGATCGACTCTCACATCACCCATCATCAGGCCCACGGAAGGCACCAACCCGACCAGTACGGACACAGTCTGGTGGAGGAGAAAGAGGAGGACCTTGGCTGCAGCTGCTGGAAGTGCGGGAAGGGACGGATGCTTACGCGTGCGCCGTGGAAGATGTGGCGCTGCTCTCACCAGTCGTGCGACTTTGTCCTCTGGAAGAGCAGTTCTGGACGAGAGATGAAACCGGTACCACTCTCTTCAGTACTCTTTGTTGAGTTGATTGACAGGATGTCCTATGTGAATGCAGGAGGAACTGCGGGAGTTGGCTACCGAGGGCGTCACGCCGCTGCTCTCAGGCTTCCGGTCCAAGGCGGGCAAGCCTTTCGAGGCACGACTAGCGATCAATCAGGAGAACAAGATTGTGTTTATGTTCCCCTTTACCAATCGCCGGGGCGGCCAGAAGCAGGGCTTTGGCGCCAGGCGATTGCCAGGCATGTCCCAAGCCTCGGAAATAGACGAGTGAGACACGTGTCAGCTCCTTCATCGAGGTATAACTTTGATTCAGTAGCGCACAACAACCATGGGAGTGAGGGATAAATCGTCCTCAGAGGGATTACATCGTGGCATCTTGGATGGCGTGGACTGTTTGGAGTAGCTTCTTGCGAGTGATGCCATTCTTCTGCTGGGCCGCAAGCGGATGCGCGTCGAGCACCGTGAGCGTCGGTCGCCTGCCGACGGGCTGAATCTTGAACTGCACCTTGAGGCCCAATGTGTCTTTCATGTAGGTGGGCAAACGCGTGGCTATCTCGCCCGTAAAGCCTGAATGATTGTCACGACGATGATCAGAAGCCCATCAAGCAGAAGTGGTAAGGAGGGCTGTTACCCTTAGCCTTTTCATCGTTCTCCCTGCCCTCTTTATCCCAGTTTGTGACAATCCACTTGAAGGTCTCCTCGCTAACCCGCACCCATACACCCCAGGAGAGACCTTCACCCTCACCCTCGGCCTTATCGTCCCGTGCTGAGGACGAAGAGGCGGATGCGAGCGTGGGAATGTGGATCAGGCCGCGCACAAAGTACTTCCTCTTGCGTTCCGTTTCATCTCCGCTCTTCTCCTCTGCCTCTTCCGCATTCGATTTGACAATAATACACAAGTCCAGTGATCTGTCCACAACAAAGAAGTGAGCAGCTGATACACAAGGACAACTCAAAGGGGGCGTACAGTTGGTTGTAATTGATATTCCACAACTCGCTTGGGCTGGGATGCGCAGCGCTTCGTACCCATCGCCAGCCCTTCCGTGGCTTACCCTTATCAGCCCCATCGCCTCCTGGGGTAGAGCCTTCCTCCCACTCGGCCGGGCATCGGGCGTGAAAGTGATACCGCTTTCCGGCCTTGTCCTCACTTTCTCCAGCCTCCTTAGATTCCCTTTTGGGTTTGACCTCTATCTTGGGATGTCTGATCAGCGTGGAACACAATGTACAAGGTACGCCCTGCACAGAGTGTATGTAACAATACTGTTTAGCTTTTACTCCTTAATTGTAAAGCATTGATATTACCTTCTTCTCGTGCGTATGTTCGTCGGATTCAGCGGTCTTCTCTGCCTGGTCGCCATTGTCATCCGGAACAATAAATCCGAACCCTCCCTTGTCATCCGGAGCTCCCTTCTCGCCTACGTCACCCTCTCCTTGGTCACTGTCAGAATCCTCTGAGTCTTCTTCACCTGAACCTTGAGTCAGTGTCGGTTTCTTTCAAATCCCTGAGGAGACATTGAGTACCGTCGTCGTCATCAGAATCGTCCTCATCAAGATCATCATCATTTTTGAAATCTGAGAGGACACGTTGGGGAGCCGATCCAAAGAGGAAAGATCCTTCTGAGGGTGCTCGTAAGTGCTTCTGTAACTGTAGAATCAATAGTATTAATGAACCCTCCTGAATCTCAATAAATGTGAAGGTGTTACGCACACTCACTGATCCTGCGATAGTACTGGCACTTCTTGGTGTCATCGAACGACTGGTGGTTTGTCGGCGTGCTCGGGTACCCTTCTTTTCCTCTGCAACGAGTTGATGAGATGCCAATCAGCAAACAGAGCTTTGTGATGATGCAATGGAAGGAGAAGATAGTGCTTACCAATAGCTTCTTGCACTGCGTTTATAATTTCTTCATTGCCCGTACTCCTGATGGTCAGCCCAAACATAAAATTGAGCATGACAGGCACGCAACAAACCCAATGGGGAACGAACCGAGCTAGATCGAGAGGTGTTCCAGCGTCGGATTCCTGAAGAGGATCGCCGCCAAGTGAGAGGAGAAGGCGCACCATATCTGGCCGTGCCGAGCGGATCGCGACCACCAAGCTGCTCTCACCATACTTATTCTTAAGCTGCAGAAAACGGGTTAGGTCGGAGTGTCAACAAGTAGTTGGCAGTTTTTCAAAGTACATTAATGTCGGCACCGAGATGGTGAAGAAAGAGGACAGCCTAGATGTAAATGAGAGTGTTAGTAGTTGTCATCATACATTACCAGAATACGGAGTAAGCGTACATGTTCTCGGCCCTTAATAGCAGCATGATGGAGTGGGCTCTCGCCATGACGATTCTGAGTGTTCACAGTGCGCGCTCGCTCAGCCGGAGAGTCGCCAACGGCCATCCGTTCGAGCACCTTATGAAACTCAGTCACGTTCTTGGGGTCCATCCGCACAAAGTAGTGCAACGGGCAGGACCCGTCGTTCGTCTTGGCCGAAGCATCGGCGCCTATCAGGAAAGAATCAATTAGTCCCCGCCGTGCTACAGCTGTGCCGTTCATTCTGACCGCTACCTTTGTCCAGGAGAAGTCCGCATACTTTGACGTGATCAGAGGTAAGACCCGAAGCTGCAGCATGCAGAGGCGTCCTGTGGATGACCGAATGATCACCATCACCATCACCATCACCATCACCATCACCACCATCACCATCACCATCACCATCACCATCACCATCACCATCACCATCATCGCCACCATCATCATCACCATCACCATCACATCATCGCCACCATCATCACAGCAGGACCAACATCCATGCACAGGATCACAACCACGGAGGGACCGGGAAAGAAGGCGGTTTCTCTCTTCTTCCCGTACCAGTTGTTCTTGTCGCGGGCATTGACGTTGGCCTTGGCCTTGACCAGCGCCTTGACCACCCCGAAGTGGCCCTCGAAACAACCGACATGAAGAGGCGTCTGTTCCCTACGTGTTGAGGATACGCGTCTCAGCTTCTCTTTTTCTTTGTTTAAAAAAACGTTTATAGGAAAAATTCAAGCCCCAAAAATAAATAAGAAAAAGGGACGTTTTATATAAATTCAAAGATTTAAAAAGGCTTCATATTTCTATGTCAAGAAATATTCTATTCTCCCAGTTTCGGTTATTTTATTTAAAAATCAAGAATAAAGGAAAATCAAAAAAGGAAACGAAAGAAGGGAGGGGTTCAAACCATTCGTCCTTCTTGTCTATGGAACCTTTTGCCGTCTTGCGTAGCGCCGCCTTGAGTTCCCTCACATCACCTACAAGATTGTATCAAATCTTCAATTCTAGGATTCACGCTGAAAAAAATAAAATAAATAAATAAATAAATACTTCACGTTATGTATGGAAATGGAGTTAAAAGAAGAGGCAGGGACGGGGCTAGTACCGCTCTTGGCGATTCGGTGGAGGGCCGACAGGGATTGCTCTCCGCTTGCGGCCGCAAGCGCCATCGCCTCTCAAGAAAAAAAAGAAACGATTTGAAGAAAACGAGAACAGAAGATGATGGAGGAGGGGGCAGCAGAGATAACGATGTCAGAGAAAGACTCCTAATTACGGCGAAGGGCGGACACCAACAGGGCGGGGGACGTTCGTCGTATTCGCTCTTTTGAGTTCGTCGTTATCGTTCTTTTGGTCAATAAATTATGAAAATTAATTTCTTTTCCCCTCACGGCCGCGTGACCGTTGTTGCGTTATTTGAAAGCACTCCTATCCTTCTTTCTTAGTACTTGGTTTACGGTTCGGAGTGAACCCGAATGGGGGTGTCGGTTCTATGTTTCTTGCCTAACCTACAAGCCTCATCAAGGAAGCGGACGCGAGGTGCGAACAATTGGATCTCGTAAAAACGAACCAACTCCTCCCTGTTTCGGAAGGTCGTGCGTAGGAAGGGGATGATGGTGGTCTTACGGCTTTCGCTGCTCCTTGTTCCATGTTGAGTTTCTCCAACGCCAGCTGAAGGGCGTGAGTACCCTTTCTTCCATGCCCATCGGTTGGATCGGCACCGATCCGGGCCTCGGTCTGGCTCATCAGCTCCACGCTCTATCTTTCCTACAAAGGCTAACGTTCAGTATTTCTTGCTAACGTCTTTCTTCATGACATGACTTCATTCCTTCCTTCATCATCTTGTGAATAGATGCGGGTGGACCCTGGTCCTGGCAGACAAGCAAAGCTGTGAGGAAGCTGTCACCATCCCGCCAGTGGTCAGTGATACACCTTCCCCTTTGCTGCCTTTTGACACATGGGCCACCAAGTTGAGCTGATTGCGACGCTAACCCTTAATAGGCAGATTGCGCAAGGAAGCGTGGCGAACAAGGAGGCAGCTGATGCTCTATTGCCTGCGGATGACATCCTGCAACGCATTTAGTTTCCAAAGTGGAGTCACCAATGGTCTCGACAAGAACACGAGCCATACTTTGTGAATGGTTGGCATCACGAAGGATGATCTGTCGTCCCGTAAGCAGGGAGATGTGCTTGGCTGCTGTGTGGCAGTCCGGGCACACACGCAAGCTGTTAAACACGTGCAAGGCCGTCCCAACTGTGCTGGCGCAGATGGCAGTCCTTAGCCTCTTCATCAGCCAGCGGCCGCACCACGACCGAGGTATCTGGCACGAACCCTGATGCCTTCATCCGCTGCCAGAGGCTCTCGAGTTCAGCGTGAATGTGCTTGCTCTGTGGGTGCCGCGTGTCCTCAACAGTGAAGGTATGCATCTTGCCATCGATCATGATCCAGCTGACGCCAGGTGGTATCTGAAGCTTGGAATCTTTGATCCTTCGCCACACAGCACTCTGGTCGTCCAGACGGCCAACACTGGCGTAGACATTCCCTAGAAGCACTTGTGGTGCCACGTCTCTCGGAGCAGCTTCTCGCAGTCGTTCAGCAATCCGCTCCGCACGAGATACATCACCATGAGTTCGGCACGCGCCAAGAAGAGTGGTCCACGTTACGTCGTCTGGCTTGGCGATGTTGCTGGCTATGAAGTGCTCCGCCTCATCTAGCCGTCCGGCACGGCCCAGGGCGTCCACAACGCAGGTTTGGTGTTGAATGTCCGGTACAACTCCTACTGTGCACTTGACCATTGAAGTGTAGATTCGAAGAGCTTCGTCGACGAGTCCGGCGTGGCTGCAGGCGTGGAGCAGGGCCACAAAGGTCACTTGGTTCGGCTTACAGGCGCAACGCCTCTTGGCCCTGTCCATGTTGTCCCAAAGCCGAAAGCATCGCATTCAACGAGCTCACTCCTAACGCTTTGCCTCTCATCTCATTGAATGCAGCGGCAGCGTCATCAAGGTAGCCGCACCTGCCATCGGAAGCCAAGTTATACAGAGTGCTTTCCACACACTCATGAGGGAACAGCAGTGTGGATTCGACTGTACGAACCTGGAGTACATAGTAATGATGCCTGCTCCCACGAAGTCGTCCAGGCCCAGTCAGAGCGAGAGCCGGCTGACCGCACTGCCGACACACATTGATGAGGGCACTGATGACCACAGTGTCTGGTCGGTGACCATTGGCGATCAGATCGGCGTAGACTTTGAATGCCTGCGTGATGTCGCGTTGCCGGCCAAAGGCGGTGATGAGGGCAGAAGCAGCAAACACGTTTGGGTACTGCTGGAACAACGCCAAGGCTTCTGGCGTCTTGCCCCCCTTGCACAGCTCGATGACGCGCTTGCCGCTAGTGATTGCCCAGGGTACTGCCACCTCTTGCCTGCCCAACTTTGATTTGGACCTAGTTGATACAACACAGGCTCTGACGAAAGATGAAGAAGAAGATGAAGAAGAATGAAGAATGTTAGCCCTTGAAGCCAAGAAGAAACATTCACCTTTTGTGGTAAATGCCAAAAGATCCTCACACCTGGGTACCTGGCGCAAACACCCACACATTGTGATGGGCAGTAGGCGCCTTTTGATGAAGGCTTGGTGCTGCGTCCTCTCGGTGGTACTTCTAAGGAAGCTCGTTAGGCGAGTCATACACCCTTCAAAACGATTACCCAACATGCTGACAAGCGTCCAAAGTGTAGATCAACAATGGCGAACTCCTTTTTCAATACACAGAAAAGGTAATAACATTCCTCTTGTGCCGGCTAGCCAAGGAAGGGGATGATGGTAAGCTTACGGCTTCACTGCTCCTTGTTCCATGTTGTTGAGTTTCTCCAACGCCAGCTGAAGGGCGTGAGTACCCTTCCTTCCATGACCCTATTCACAAGATCATGAAGAAGGAAGAAAGGAGTGAAGTCATTTCATGGAAGAACGTTAGCCTTTGTAGCAAAGATAGAGCGTACCTGAGCGGCGAGAGCAACGTAGAGCTGATGAGCCAGAGCGAGGCCTGGCAGGCTCAATTTCATCCGTTCGGCCTCCTTAAGTGCGATGCCCATGTCTGCTCCCAAAAGCTCAGTCATGGGGACAGGAATTAATGGGGGATTCAGTGTCTGTACCCTTGATGAAGTGTTCGACGAAGAAGCCTGGATCAAAGTTACGCTTTACAATGCGAGGGCCAAGATTGTTGATGCTCCTGCGCATTAGCGTGAGAGCTTGCACACAGGAATGAATCACATATGCTGTACTCACATACCAGGATCCTGCGGCTCCTTTCCCGACTGCCTCGATCACTTGGTTCAGATCCAGCCCGGCCTTGTATCCATACAGTAGGCCCTCAACCATTCCCACCTAAATCGGCAAGAATGTCATGACCGCCATAGGGTTTTGTCTAGAACAAATATGAAGCATCCCATACCATGGTGCTCGCAATCAGGATTTGATTCACCATTTTGGTGTGCTGACCTTTAAGTATAGATAAAAACTTGTTTATCAGCCTTAGTAACTGAGGTGTTCAGTGATCTGCACTCACCTGAGGAAGCAGGACCGAGGTGAACAATATTCTTGCCCATTACCTCGAACACTGGCTTTACCGCGGTGACAGCTTGCTCATCGCCGCCGATCATTATGGACAAGCGCGCCTCTTTGGCACCCACATCTCCACCTAAGACATGCAGCAAGAGTCAGCTTTTGGGCCATCAACATGGGGAGCTGGGAGGGACCGGAAACAGGCGCGTCAATACTGTGGACACCTCTTTGCTTGGCTTCGTTGTAGATTTCAAGAGCGAGGCTGGGTTCGCTCGTGGTCATGTCTACCACTATTCCACCTTTGTGCAATCCTTCCAGCACACCCGATTCACCCAGTATCACGCTCTTGACTGCGTTCCGCAATCAGCAGCATCCATGCATCATCGCTGTGCATGGCGTGAGACGAACCATCATGTGGGAAGCCGACCATAGTAAACACCATGTCTGATCGTTCGGCTACCTCCTTCGGAGTGGAGGCGAGCTTGGCGCCGCGCTCGACCAGTCCCTGTGCCTTTTGAGCCGTCCTTTCCATGCGAACATTCCAAAGTTAGAATGTCGATCAGAGTCCCTCCATTCATCAAGGTAAGAGAAAGCATGCGACCGTGCCTGGTATAGACTGTGACATCATAGCCAGCGCTCAGCAAGTGTCCGCACATGTGGCCGCCCATCACCCTGAGGAGTACAAGTCAGTCCCGTATGAGAGCACCATCACCACCATCATCATCAAAGAGCATTGACATACCCGGTGCCGATCCAACCGATGCGGGTGGACCCGGGCCTTGCAGCACCCAGCTCCGCTGCCATAGTGTGCTGCCGGCGCCGCGAGGGCAACGTGCTGCTGAGCAGCGCTGGCAAGCCGCAAAAGGGCGAGGAAGCTGGCACTACAGCTCGCAACACAAGTTGTGAAGAAGTGGCTACTGTGCCCTCACCGAGCATACACCTGATGCTGCCAACTCGCTTCATCGTCGTTTGTTTCGAGTTTTTCTTTGATGTTTTCTTTTGAATTCTCTTTTTCTTTTTCTGTTCAAAATTTAAAATGTTGACTAAAAATATTCTTCCTTCGGGCTTGCCTTGGCTTTGTTGCCTTCTTCCGCGGATGGTCATGCGAGCTCGGCTGCTGCACGAAGGTGCAAAGAGGGTGGCGTCTTGTGCTTCCCGTGTGTGCAGTTACAGCCCTCCTTCCAGGCCACGCCTCCGAGTTGATAGAGTAGGAGTGGTGCCACCTTCAACAAGGCCGAGCAGCTCACCTATGAGGGCGCCGCACTGTCAAAGTCGGAGCATGTCTTCGTCGTCATCGTCATTGAAAGGGCAGGATGCAAATGCAACTGACGGTGAAGATAAGAGCGCAGCCGAGCGAAACCTGAGGCAACAAGACCCTGGCCTCCCCAGGCCGCCAGAAGGCTTCGAATGGGCCTTATGTAGCTTGATCGGGCACGTACTGAGGGAAGCGAGACACGCGATAACAGTGCAGACAGTCTGACTGGCTATGTATGAGCAGGAGTCGTGTGGCATGCCCACCGGGATGGCACTTCAGCGAGAGCGATGCAAATGGCCCGGCCAGCGAGGCGTTGGCCTACTTCGTGACCAAGGAGAAGCTATCGGCACAGCCCGTCGAGTTCCGCACAGGCCTCACCCTGCGTCTCTATCGCAACATTCAACAGAGTCTTGGTAGGACTACCCAGTATTGCAGGAAGTGTACTGTACTCAGACTCATCGCTGAGCCGCGGATTCTCGTCCTTTGTGTTGTCGATAGGTTACTCACCAGCAGAGTTTGTGCGCGAGTGCCTCCAGCTTGTGGACCTGTCCTATCGCCGCACTGTAACATCGAAGTGGGGTCAGGACAATCCGCCCAGAACGGAACTGCCGTCGGGTACCGGTTTATGTACGCGCTCCAAAGCGGTTCTCACCCCGACAGTATCCTTGTGCGCCAGATGATGATGAAGAGGGCACACGATTCGAGTCGTGGGGTGTCGAGTACAAGGAAGTAGGCTTCGATCCATCCAATCCTCAACCGATCCGAGTACGCCTGATGTACTTTGTCAATCGACGCACACAAGCGCTCTTCGAAGTCATCTTCGAGAGTCCCGAAGAGGTTGCTCCACCACTTCATCACATTCATCGATCACCTGAACTAGATCTCACCTGCCAAGTGCACGGCGTGCTGGTATCTTGACAGGAGTGGGAGGCATCCTGGCGTGACTACGGAGCAGTGATGATGACGCACCTCTATATCAACCCACAGCTTTGAAGGCTCTCTCAGCGAAGCTGCCGCACGACCACTACTAGTCAGCGATAACATCATCTTAGCGCCAAGAGAAGAACGCGGTGTCTCTCGTATATGTGGACAGGAGTAAAGTCAGCGTCAATGTGTATGAGATTGACAGTCTGCATTCTGGCATTGAGAGGAAAAGAATGTACAAAATTGATAGGCAATGCGCCAGCGCGTGATGCTGTGCTTCTCGAATGATGTGAGGTTCGAAGAGGAATCTGGCGATGTCGGATTAGTGACTGGACGACGATAGCCCACTAGTTCTTCTCAGGCAGGGGATTCGCGGCCATGAAGGCCGTGATGGGCAAGAAGGGGTTGCGAGTGAGGGTCTTCCCTACGTTGTTGTCGAGCTGGCCTTGGCACGAGGAGGGAGGCTGGAAATCGCCCGAAGAGGAGCCTGAAGAGAAGGACCTGTAGTCGACGAGGACGCCCCCTTGGCCCTGAAGGAAGAGGAGGCGCACGGGGTGCTGCTGGGAATCGTTGGTGGTGTAGATGGAGATCTGAACGCCACCTTGGTTGTAGCTCCATTGCTGTACCTGGCGACCCTGATAGTTGATGATGCCCGCGTAGGACGTGTAGCGCGCGACATCGAGAGGGTCGGAGTAGGCCGATTGCAGGGGCTCGCGCTGGCAGAACTGCTGCTGATTGATGACGTACAGGGTGTGCCAGTCGAAGAGGTAGAGGTTGGTGAGGGTCGTCCCGTCCGGCCACCGACCGGACAGCTTCACGCGCTGGAGCTGCCGATTGAAGACCGCCTCGCCGTCCCGCCAGGTCACGTTGCGGCCGGGCATGATCTCGATTAGCTGGTGGAGACCGGCATGGTAGGCCGGAGGGAAGTTCAGCGCCGCCACGCTATATAGCCCCAGCACCACCAGGAGGACTGCAATGGCCAAGGTCCTGTTCATCTTCATCTCGTTCTCGATCTTCACAACACTACCCGGATATCGGGGCGTTGGGGCTTTCTATCTCTTTTGCCACCACGGAGAAAACTTTTCTTAAGAGGGAGGCGGACGTGTCTGTGCTATCCTTTTTACAGGATGATGTTCAGCTAGCAGAGACTCGTTGCGACCTCCAAAGTGGGGCGATGTAATAAGAATGCTGGTAGAAACAAAGGCGCCCAGGCCACATCCCTACTGCGTGGCATGTTCTCGATTACTGCAACACGACTTCACACCAGCACACAGATTCCAAACTATTAAAAGAGAGACATTTCGTGCTTCTGCTTCAAATCACTAATGGGTGATCCAGGAACATTTAAAGAGTGACTAACTACTGGCAGGGTTGATAGACAACAACGAGTTGGTTGCAAGCGCAGCTTCAACATGTCCCTCCTGTTGCTGCAGTTTACTGATGTCTTCAAAGGAGATGAGCTTCCTCTGCACCAACCCGGCCCGGCACTGACTTGGGTGACCGAAGGCCACGACTACTTACAAGCCGCCTCTGGGAACTGCAGAAGTAGCTAGGGGCATAGAGCTGTCAATGGTGAGGTGCCGCGGAAGGCCTCACTGTAGTGAAGGCTTGCACAAGCCGCCAAGTGCTAAGGGAGCGGATGACGTCACGCATTCAAGGTTCCGTGTTATTGGTTGCCCAACACATTGAAGCAGCAACCAAGACGCCGCAAGAGAATAAAAGTTCTGCAATAATCCTTCGAATTATATCTTCTACAACAAAGTACCAAAGTACACCAACATCAAGGACCAGAGTAGAGAGGAAGATGGCGGACCGACTCGAGCGTATGCTGGAAAATCAGAAGAAGAGGGAGGCAGCAATGGCCCAGAAGGCCCAGCAGGCGCAAGCTGCCTCTGAGGCCCAACGCAAGGAGGCCCTCGCTCGAGCCCCCACTCCCTCGGTCTCGGCTGCCGCTGCCGCCGCCGATATCGTCGCCCCTCTCGAGAATAACCGTAAGCTCAGGAGTACGAATCTTTCTCCCCTTTCTCCCCGTTCTCTGGTCTTTTCTTCCTTTTTTTTTTCACTTGACACTTTCGCTTTCGCTTTCTTTTTCGTTTTCTTTCTTTGGTAATGTAAGATTATACTCTTTTTGTAACTGTGCGATTTTTCTCTCTTTTTTGTTGCTTCCGTCACACAGAGGCCATCTTTGCGCCGCTGCCTGCTGTGCAGCGTGGTAAGCCGACTCTTATCGGTGGTGACCCCAGCGGCGAGAACATCCTGTACTGCCTGGGTAATGACGTCATCATCCGTTCTCTTGTGGTACGGCCCAGCAACAAATGTGTCTAAATTGATGGACTGCAGCGCTAACACGCCATCGTGTGGTGTTCATAGAACCCTCTCGTTGCCGACTTGTATGTGGAGCACCCCCGTCCTACGACCGTAGCTCGTTACTCTCCGGATAGGCGCTGGATCGCGTCCGCTGGTACACTCTCGCGCCTTTGCTTGTGATACGATTGGTAACAAGAGAGATCACTGATCATTCCATCCATCTGTGCACAGATGAGAGGGGCGTCGTGCGAGTGTGGCACGCCCATGAAGTGGTGCAGGGCGTCTACTTCAAGCTTAAGGCCGAGAAGCCCGCGCTGTCTGGCGCCGTCCTTGATCTCGCCTGGTCGCCCGACTCGACCAAGATTGTGGCTGTCGGTCATGGCCGCGACAAGTGCGTTATTTACTCCTGTGTGATACTCCCGTTGTTCCCTTACCCTTACATCTTGGATGTAGGTTCGGTGAAGTTTACGACATGGAGACCGGATCATCCCGCGGCATTATCACCGGTCACTCGAAGGCGATCAACGTAAGATTGCCTTCATATTCTTCCGTGAAGGCGAGTTGACTGATGTTATATGGGACTGGAAACAGTCTGTAGACTACAGGCCCAAGTCGCCCTTCCGTGTCATCACAGGTGGTGAGGATCTTACGGTCAACTGGTACCACAGTGTAAGCACCAACATTGATAAGCTGTGATTTAATTAGCATTCTTCATAGGTTCGAGGGTCCTCCATTCAAGTGGCACCATGGTATTCACGAACATCAGAGGTTCGTTAACTGCGTCCGCTTCTCGCCCAATGGCGACCTCGCCATTTCTGTGGGCTCGGATAAGCTCGCTATCCTTGTCGATGGTGTGACTGGTGAGAAGAAGGTGAGCCCCGACACTGTCCTCACAAGAAAGACCAATTTACTGATGCCACCTTCTAGGGCAACTTGGCCACTGAGCACTCAGGTGGCATTTACTGTGTCTCCTGGTCCCCTGAAGGCAATCAGGTGCTTACTGCCTCTGGCGACAAGACTTGCAAGCTCTGGGATGTGGAAGCCGGCAAGTCTGTGGCGTACGATCGACCGGCTTGTTGTGTGATTTGATTTGGGTCACCAAGCTCACAGGTCTCTTTTCGCAGTACCTTCACTTTCGGTAGTGCCGTCGAGGACCAGCAGGTAGGGTGCCTGTGGCAAGGCGACTTCCTTGTTTCGCTGAATCTGCGTGGCCACTTGAACTACCTCGACCCGAGGGACCCGAGCAGGCCCAGCAGGGTCATCCAGGTAATGAACAGTGTCTTAATGAATCTACAGGAATGTTGCTGATCTCTTCTGGCGTGGTCATAAAACAGGGACACAACAAGTCCATCGAGTCTCTCGGATATCACAAGTCCTCCAACACTCTGTACACTGGTTCCTACGACGCTGTCATAACCAGGTGGAACGAGGTCGATGGAAGCATGGAGGAGGTCGGCGGCGACGGTCACAAGAACTCAATCGTTGGAATGGCCTTCCAGGGCGACAACCTTGTCACTGTGGGCATTGACGACTCTGTCCGCATCACTCCTCACGGTTCCAACTTTACGTACGTAACTGATCTCTCTCCCGAGACTGATGTTGGTGGCATGTTGATTGTAACTTTGTTCTTGCCACAGTGGCCAATCTGTATCGACTGGAGGCAAGCCTTTCGGTCTCGCGGTCTCACCCACTGAGCCTGGAGTTGTCGTCACGGGTACCTTCGATCAGAAGGTGCGTTGAACTCACCTCCTTCAGGTGCCAGTCTTGAATAACCCTCATCCTTCAACAGGTGCACGTAATCCGTGGTGGCCGTGTGGCATCTTCGAAGGCTGTCAGCTGGACGCCGCTCTCTTTCGCCTTCTCTGCCAATGGCCACCAAGTGGCTGTGGGCTCTGACAACAACAATATCTACCTCTACGACCTCTCTGGCGATAACCTCACCAACGAGAAGGTGCTCGAGGCCCACCGTGGTGGCGTGACTGCCCTCACCTTCTCGCCGGACGGACAATACTTGGCATCCGGAGACAAGAACAGGGAAATCTTCATTTGGAAGGATGGCAAGGTATTCATCAAGGATTGGCAGTACCACAGCGCTAAGATCAACAAGATCGCCTGGAGCCCCGATTCCCGGTTCCTTGCCTCGGCTTCTCTTGACACCAACATCATTATCTGGAGCATCGAGGTAAAAGTCTTCACCCGAATGATTGAAGCTCTGTGGCCATCAATACTTAAAACATTTCCTTTGCACGCAGACGCCCAACAAGCGCGTGATCATCACGGCTGCTCACCACGGTGGTGTGAATGACCTCACTTGGCTGGATCAGCACACCATCGCATCTGTTGGCCAGGACGCCACTACACGCACCTGGAACGTGTCTTGGGAGAACTGATCGCCTCATGCAATTAGTCTTCTGTAGAGTACTGTTGCGTCACGCAGCGCTTGGTGATGCACCACAATGAAGGAAAGCATCAACTTTTGTGGCTCATGATACACGATTACCTTGTTTTGTTGTCGAAAAGCCATCACAGCTTCGCCTCTCGATGAAAGGCGCCCCAGTCGGGTTGAGTCTTTTGTACAAAGCAGGACATGCCGTAGCGCGCCTCTGGTGATTGCACCATCTTACCGAATACCTTCTCAACCTGGAAAGCACCAACAATTCGTCGGTCAGCTCTTGAAAACAGAATCTCACAATGAAGAATACCTCCTTCAGATTGTCATCGTGCGAGTGCGCCGACACATAGTTGACGAGTTCTTTGATGTCCGCCATCGCTCCTGGAGCACTTGAAACCAGCTCCGCCACATATTCGTTCACCTTGGCATCGAGCTCCTGCTCGTTCTCCACAATAGCAGATATGAAGCCCAGCTCGTATGCCTTCTGAGCGCTGATCTTCTTCCCAGTGAGCATGTACTCCTTCGCCCTGAATGCACCTGGTAGGTTTCCTCGTGAATACTCTAACACTCACACTACAGAATGAATCAAGATCAACAAACCTATTTGTGGCACGATGTAGGCTGAAATGATGGCTGGCACCAAGCCGCGCTTGACTTCGGCAAACCAGAACCAGGCGTCCTTGGTCGCCACACGTACGTCAGCCGTAAACACCAGACCCCTGGAACACCAGGCACGCATTTCCCATCAGTTTGATTGAGTACTCAACATGGATGTCCGAGCAATGAAGCAATGAAGCTTGATGCAAAGGATAACAGTCCTGTACCATCCGCCGCCGAGCGCAGGACCGTTGATGCGCGCGATGAGTGGCTTCTTGCAGTTACGGAAGCGCTCGTAGAGTTCGATCGCGCCGGCCGGCCCGGAGCCCTTCTGCAGCTGTTGGGACATGTCGGCCTGATTACTTCCACCCAGATCCATTCCAGTGCAGAAGTATCGGCCGCTCCCCGTCACCACAATCACTCGCACCTCGGCGTCCTGCTCCAACCTTTTTCGCACGCCAGTCATTAGCATAAATATATAAATATATAAATATAAATAACTAAATTAAATAAATATCAAATTAATAAGAACGAATGAATAATGAATAAATACATTCGCAGAAAGCAAAGTAAATATAAATTAAATAAAAATGACTTACTGGGTGAGGGCTTGCTTGATCTCGGCGGACATGGCGAGAGTGATGGAGTTGCCACGATTCGCGCGGTCAAGCGTGATGGTGCCCTTGTGTTTGGTCACTGTCACCTTGATCTCCTTGTAGGTTTGTGTTCCTTCCATCTGCTGTATTATTCGCAATTTTGCCAAATTGTTTAAAAAACAAAAATTTTGGTGCGTTTTTTAAACAGTCTGCAAAATTTAGTGTTTTGAAACAATAAAATTTGGACCAAATCTTTTCTTGTTTTTTTCTGGAAACCAGGAAACGGAAAAGTGCTAATAAATTACAAACGAAGAGAAGCAGAGACAAAAAAGCGGAAAAATGGAGGTGGACCAGCGCGTGCAGCTGCTGGCACGAGTGGACGAGGTGTTGGGCGAGGCTGCTAGGGCGGGAGAAGTGGAGCAGGTGTATACGAGCCAGGTGCGGAACGTCTACGTGTTCGGTTCCCGCATACATGGCACCCACCGGCCTGATGCCGACCACGACCTCATCGCCGTCGTCGATGGCCCCTACTACGAAGGTTTTATATTTTTTCATAATTATTTACCTGTTACTCCAGAAATGGAAAATAAATTTAAGGGAATTTTACGTATCTCATAAGGATGTTTATTTAATTTGATTGCGCTGGTATTATTTTTCATTTTCAGAAAATTTGAATTTGTGAGGATGCAATTTATGCATTTTTTTCTGACGAATGTTTGGCGAGCAGGACCAAAGCTGGTGGAGAAAGGAGACATCAACGTGAACCTCTATCATCGGGTCTACTTCACTCTGATGTTAAAAGAATGCTTGATTTGGTTCCGTCCTTTTTCAGTCGTGATCATTGATGGTGTCGTCAAGCCTGACTGGAAATGGACCGTACGTGGTGGTGCAGGTGTTTGCTGGTCCTGTTCTTGCCCAGGCAGTTCGTGCTCAAGGAGGAAGTCAAGCTTGAGTGGCAGATGCGCAAGCTCAATGTGCGCAAGGCGGCTCTTATAGACTCCAAGCACAACTGGCACAAGGCACGTCTTAATGTTGAATTCGCTATACAATCACTCCTCTACTCATCCACATTTGCTGAGCAGGCTAAGCGTTGTTGGCGTGAGGGTGACAGCTACAAAGCAAAGAAGAACATCTTGCACGGTATCAGGTATTGCAATGAATACCTGTCCCAAGGGCACGAACAGCTGAATGATTAACCTCAACACTTATGAAGATATCTGCAGTTCGCCATTCAGCTGCTCGAAAAGGGAACGATACACAATCTCCAATCTGCAAATGACATATGGATAGAGGTGCACACTGCTGTCCTTGCATTGCACAAAACTAACGACCTAGGCAATAGATCATTACCAATGAAAGCCAAGAATGGAGCGTATACGAGGCCAAGTATAAACCCATCTACGAAGAGCTTACCCAGAAGCTGAATGATCTATCGACGCCGCTTGCACTCGATGAAAAGAAGCCGAGAGGCCGCCGTAGAGAGCAACTGGATGCTGCGCCCGCAGGCACGCGCCATTTACGCATTGATATGGTTGGCTGGCAGACTAACATATAAAGTGGACAGAAGGACGCATGCTGAAGACGATAGAGTACATCAAAGCGTTTGGACTGGAGGCCTTGACACGGGAATTGAGTATAGCAGTTACCGTGCACAACGAACACCCAAACCTCTATCACATATGTGCAGATAAGCTGGATTCTCCACAAGATGTGCACGGTATCCAATATCATCTCTTGGTTTGTATTGATGCTCTTAACTTAGCCTTGTGGCGATCGTAGTGGTGCGAGAATGTGCGTACGGCCTCATACTTGAACACGTTGATGGCGATGAATGGTTGGTCAAGGCTCTTCCCTACACGAAATACTTCGGACACTATCGCCTTGAAGCTCTGCCAGTCATTGACGCCATCTCATGGCCGTCCGCCAAAGGTGCTGATAACGGACTTCATATCAAGCGTCCATTCTTACTGATGTTACCCACAGTCACTGAGAAGGTGGACGGAGTGCTGGCTATGCTTTACTGGTACAAGGACAAGTGGTATGTATCTTCATGGGAGTCGCCAGACGGCAGTGATGAGCATATCTCGGTAGTTGCCCAGGACGGCAAGCGGTATTACTACTCCCGCAAGCCTGTACGCATCGCTTTCAAAGTTGGATGTGTGTCACCCTCTTCTGATCAACATGTATCAGAGCTACAATCCGTGGAAGTTCTTCGAGGCAAAGCTAGAATGGGCTTATTCCAACGAGAAGTTCGATGAGGGGAGGGTTCAAGGCTACTTCCCCAACCAAGTTGCCTCCATTCTTGCGTCGGGATCGGTGGATGTGCAGCAGGAGACCTATGCGTTCTCTAGCCTCTTTTGGCAGATATGGAAGGAAAAGGACTACCGCTTGCCCGACGATCTCACGGAGGGAAGCCAACAAGCCATCAAGTTGGCCGACTTTGTGTTCCTATTCTGCATGAGTAGCGACCGATTGTCGTTAAGTCTTGCTCATAGGGATCACCGAGGTCCCTCTGGCACGGTACATTCGCCTCTCTGGGCCGAGGGTGCTTTGTACTCACAAGTCTATTCAATCGATGTAGTTCGAGGAACGTTTAGTGTTGCATGGAGTACGGAACATGCGCACTCTTGAGGAAGACTCCGACATAGACAAGTTTGCCCGTGCCTTTGGGTGCGAGATGCCAAGTGCGATTCTGCCTCCAAGTGAGTATCCAAAACTTAGCTTCATCCGAGTGACGCTTGCTAGGCTTATTACTGTACACAACCGACAGACGGAGATCACTTTGGCAGTCTGGATGAGGTGGTGAGGCTGTCACTCGACTTGGATCCCATGGAAATGGGCGGTTTCGTGGTTGTGGATGAACGATTCAACCGACTAAAGGTCAAGTCCCCTTCCCATCGTGCCCTTGATAAACTCTGCTGGCGGTACGCAACATTTACGCTCTGCAAGTCGTCAGTACCTTACCTCTAGCAAGCAGATCGGATGATGAGGATCGTGCCAATACGTTAATGCTGGACGTGGTCCGAACCAACGACCATACGTCGTTCCTCCTTCGATTCCCCCAGTGGCGGGGGCTGTATGGGAGCGTCAAGGCCGAGTGGGACCTCTTCGTGGGCGACGTTGAGCGGGCTTACGCAGCCATCGAGTGGCCTCCTAAAGACCCGGATTCGCCGCCAGTGGAGAGTGAGAGATCCGACGTCAAGATGGATGCATGCGTCCAGCAGGTCAAGAAGACCGGCCTACTCTCGCCCGTCCTGTTCAAGATGTACCATCGACAGTGCTCTGCACGTGAAGTGTTGCGTGATTACGCGCAGCATCTGCTGCTCCGCATGCTTCGCGATTGGAAGAAGCGAAAGTGAGCATCAAACACAGCATAGAACGTGTTCTTTAAAGTACTAGTTCATCATTGATTAAGGCACACGAAGAGAGGTGAAGGAAGAGGGTAACCCTTTGAACTTTCGGTACATTCGGCACATTCCGCTTTCTGCGGTGTCCATAAAATTTATGAATAGGCAAGTTTTATAAATAACGTGGCAATTGTTGATTGGTTCCTTCTTGTTTTGTATTTCTGTCAGATTTCTCCATATTAGAAGGTATATTTCCATTGGTTCGCGTAAGGGTGCGAAAACAGTGGTTCTCGACTTCTTGGACATGGTGGTGGTTGGCAAGCTGTCACTGACCTCCTGTCTAAATTCACAGCTTGTTTCGCACCCTTTAGGTATATAAAGGTTGCCTCTTGGGCAGTAATATACAACAGTACAAGCACCACAAACACAACACACAACACATTACAATACAACACTACATCACCAACAAACAATGTCTCTCTTCAGCTACTACTCTGATCCCTGGGCCGACTTCCGCGAGATGCAGCGCCAGATGGACCGCTTTGCCAACCGCTTCCTGAACGAGCCGAGGTCGCTGGAGGCTGGTGAGGCCAAGGGCGAGAATGCTGGCGAGCTGGTCGGTACCGGCTCCCTGAGCCAGCAGCTGGCCAAGTGGCAACCTCATGTCGACGTAAGCGAGACCGACAAGGCCATCACGCTCCACGCTGAGCTGCCTGGGTGCACCAAGGACGATATCAAGCTCAGCATCGAGAACAACAGGCTCATCCTCCAGGGCGAGAAGCGCACCAAGCAGAAGGAGAAGGGCGAGAACTGGGTGCGCAAGGAGCGCGTGGAGGGCTCCTTCTACAGGTCGCTGCAGCTCCCTCGCGGCGTAGATGGCAGCCAGATCCAGGCCAACTACAAAAATGGTGTGCTAGAGGTTGTCATTCCCAAGCCCGAAGACTCTGTTCCCAAGCGCCACCAGATCGACATCAAGACCTCCGAGCTGCCCACCGAGCAGGCTACTCCCACCGAGGCCAAGGACAAGGGCAAGTTGTAAACGTGTGACCGACCAATCTCCCGTTTTGTGAATATACTTTCTGCCAATCCATTTTAAGAGCAAGTTTGTCCCCGCATTAAAGAAAAATTCGAAACCGAAATTTCAAAGCGCACCAGACGCCAAATCGCCAACGTTGTCCCATCTTCTTACCATCGGTAGCGATCTAAGTACTCATTCCATGTTCCGATCATCGGCAGCCACGACAGTGAAATGTGATCATGACTTAGGGTGAACATGTGAGAGCCACGATGTGGAAGAATTGTACATCGGGTGAACCCCACAACGTTGGCTTGCATAAACCAGTGTGGGTTTTACACGATAAACCTGAAGACCAAGAAACCACATGACATTTCTTCAGGCCTACGCGGGCGTTAAGCACAATGTTGAAGACCATGCGTTCCTCATGGGAGTGTGACGTCTACTCCCTGCTCTCTGAGTTCCTGCTGCGCGTCAGCCTTGATTCGCTCGACTTTGTTGCCCCAACCCATGTCGATGAGGTAGGCGGTGACGAGGCTGAGCGGGAACGCTGCGGCCAGGAGAGGTTTGGGCGCCGAGCCGTGCTTAAAGCGTCCGCCTATGGCGCCTACTACTAAAAGGGATAGAGCGCCACCGGTCCACTTGGCGTTCTCACGCGCTCTGGCCCTCGCCAGGGCTTGCTCGGTCTTGGCCCTCTTAATAGCCATCTCCCGCTTCGCCCGTATCATGTTCTCTCGCTGTTCGATCTGCATCTTCTTCATGTTCTCCGCAGCCCGGTCTTGAGCCTGCATCATGGCGGCCTGGATAGACGAAGCAACTCCCATCCTCTCTTTCTTTTCTTGTCTAGTCTTGTCACGTCAGGCGCAAACTGTATGGTTGGCGTTCAATCTGGCGTTCTCTTTGTTGTTGGAGTGCTCTGCATCGATTGGCCAAAAAACCAAGATAATGACCGAGGTTGCAGCTCATTGGCAGAATATTTGAAAGGATAAACCTTTTTCTTAATCTTTTCTTTTTCTTTTCTCGAAGCTGGCCGGGAAGAGCTGTAGCGCAAGATAAAGGCTCTGCACGCAACTAACAGAGGGATCATCGCCCGTGTGGAGGGTCTTGAAGAAGTTTACCGTTACTCCTACGCCGCTGTTTTGGAGTGCACAGAAGGGAACCTGCGGCTGCAGGAGACGATCTCAACACCCACAGGTACGCCTGCAGCACGTCAAGAAGAGTGAGCTGGAAGAGTTCTGGGAACCAAAGTGTGCCGCGAGTGTGTAGTGCAGGAGGTCATCAAGGACTTCCGATTCAAAGGCAACTTATGCACTGATGTCTGGGATATCTTCAATGATCGTCCCAATTGGACGTGCAACAACTGGAGAGACCTCAAACGGCTGAATCAGGAGTTGTACGTCATCGTCGAGAAGTTCGAGCTGCTCGATAAGAACAACGAAAAGATCAAGAAGGAGCTTCAGAAGTACCTTCACAACTTCGAGATCATCCAGACCGGGCTTGGTCAACTTGAGGAGAAGACTCTGAGCGAGCAGTCCCGCAAGGAGCAGCTGGAGAAGCGAGTCATCGAAGTCAACAAGTTGCTGAGTGAGTTGATGAAGGACGGCGTTACATTTGACGCATTACTTCCCCCAACCAGGTACCAGGGCCGGTCCTCTTCTCCTTGGCTCAGGAGCGTTCTTCTCCTGCTAATTCTCTCAACTCTCCCTCTTCAAGGCAAACCGAAGGTCAGCGGACGAGCAAAGCTGCGCGAAGTAGGCAGGCCGGGCACTCATCTGCTGCGTGGTCATGGCCGTCGTCTGACTCTGACTAGATGGTTGTATAAAAACACTTCCCTCGCACAGCCCTAGTGATTGGATTCTTAGAAGCAAGCGTACGCGATGCTGGAATGGGCGAAGATGAACGTATGTGCAAAACTTCATTTATGAACATAGAAGGAGTACCGGACTTTACAAGAGTCGCATGGCGAGGGAGAGACCAAGTTCTTTACGGCCATCCAGATAGTGGCTCTGCCGGCGAGGGCATATGAAGAACGGGTCGCCGACTGCCGAACGCGCGGGTAGTGAGACGCAAGGAAGGGAAAACCCGAACGATCGCGAGTGCACACGACACTCAATGCTGATGGAAAGCTTGAGGATGTCATTGCCAACGTCGAGCCGCTGCACGCGCACCGTAATGTAGCCCTCGTACCCCTGCTTGTTGCCCCACTTGGCAGCGTTACATCGCTCGCTTCGTTCCAGCACGACCATCCATCGTCGACCGAATGCGTCAAACCCACGCTTGATGGAAAACTCCTTCTCTCGCATCTCGACCTGACCGATCACGAACTCGCAGCTGAAGAATCGTTGTTGCTTTTTCGACGTAGCTGGTTGTGGCGTCTGCTTCATCACCGTGGCGCTGTGTGCTCCCGTACCTGGCCCGAGTTTATCGTCGCTCGTTTGGGGCTCCTCCTCTTTACCCTTTCGCTGTTCGGCGGTCACGAGCTTGCCTTCTTTACACTTGCCTTCTTGCTTGTGCTCCTCTCGTTCACCGTGCGCTGCCGACTGGAGATCGCGTTTGGCTGAATGCCACTCATCCATCAGCGGAAAAACATCTTCGTAGGAGGTCACTATTTCGTTTGCTGATGGCGATGCAACGAGCGGTCGCAGCACATCCATCGCAATTGCCGCGTCTTCCACTGGTGAAGAAATGAGGTCCTCTTTTTCCATCTCCTTCTCCGTCTCGCAAAGGAGAAGACTCTGAGCTAGATTGTTGCTCTTCAAAAGGCATCGTGCTGAGGTGTGTTGCGATATCATGCTCTGGCTCGGTGTACCCGGAGCGATGTTAATAGGAGGCGTGGGTGTGTAGTGGCGCGACGGCGAGCCAAGAAGACAGCTCCTGCCACTCTCGTTACCGTGATCGGAATGAGAGCGGCGCATAGATGACGATTCCGAACGATCACAGTCGTTAAGAGCGGAGGGAAGTGCCACAGATACCGATGCTGAAGTGAAGGACGAGGAAGTGGTACAGAAATCCACAGGATCCGCTGAGTTGGTGCACGATTGTACGGCCCTTGGTGATCGCAACAATGAAGATGATAGAGGTTGTATGCTGGGCAGAGGCGAGGAAGAGGGTGGCACCGGCATCACGGCGGGCGATCGTGTGTCTCGTCGCTCATAGAAGAGCACCGAAGGCTGCCAACGAGCTCGGCAGCAGTTGGCTATGACTTCATTCCAGGTGTTGCCCACGATCTTGATCTTTTCATCATCGAAAATGAGCCATTGGTTGCGTGATCGGCAGTGGAAGAATGCCGAGTAGTGACGACCGTAATAGGCAATCATTCCTCGGAAGGCAAAGTTTGTCTCACGCTCCACACCGTAGAAAATTGTGGAGAGGTCGAGATCTGCCGAGTTGCCGCCGATGATGCCGAGCGTCTGCTTGATTTCCTCCACCGTCGGTGTAGGCGTCGCCCACACAAGGTTGATGGTGAACACCTCGGGCACATTTTGCATAAATCGTTGATTCCTGTTCTCTCTCTTACATCGGCTTATATCCTGAATCGGTAATCCCAGAAAATGAGCAAAACAAGCCGAATGGATGAACGGAAAGCAAGCGGCGCATACAAAATCGGGACACTTCTTGAGCTCAGAGTCATTGATGATGGACATAAGTTCATCAAAGCGGATGTCTCGCTTCTTCGCATCGGCAAGTACCCGTCTGAGTTGGCACAAGTAAGTATAAGTCGCATAAGAGACAAAAAGCAATTTCATGTATTACATACCGCAGTTCAGTCACATAAATAGGATAAATAAAGGTTGATGATAAAACAGGCTCGGAAGTTGCTCCACACGGACACTCCGTCTGAATTTGTTGTACTTTTGTCAGTCTCTCGTCGATGCGGCTGAATACATCAAGATGGAATGTACCCTATCACAAAAGTTCATTGAAAATACTTGGTGCACTAGACACGTGGGCTCGCAGGGCTCATCGTCCTTGCCCTCGCGTCCCATAAACGCATTATGCAGATACTTCAGCACCTCCTCCTGCAAGTGTACAACAGTTACAGTACAGGCCAAGCGAATGATACAGCTGTATATAAAACTATACCAGCGTTTCTGTGGCATCGTACTGCACCAAGCCAGGAGCGGGCAGCCACCGATGGAAGATAGTTAGACACGAAGCGCCAAGTTGGAACTTTTGTACTTAGAAAAGAGAAGATTTTACCATCTCACCGATCTTGAAGCGAGCCTCTCCCGCAAACTGTACAGACATCGCTCGCCGTAGGTCGGTGGGTGGAATCATAAACTCGTCCGAATAGGAGTAGTGCGCGAACAGAGCCTGCAACGCGCAGAACACGCATGTGGGCATCGTGTGTAGATGCTGCTCTTCCGTTACTTCGAACTTGGTACCTGTCCCAGCCCGGTACGAGCAAACTGTCAGTTCACACAAGAGAGCAAAGAACTGCTTTGTCTCCTCTTATCGGGAAATGTACAACTCCCCAATTCATTTTTAAAACAAGGAAAACTGTAAATTAGAGTATTAGGCACCACTATTCATTATTGTATAAAAAGTGCATTGATTTCATTTTTAAATGGAAAACAAAAAATAAATAAATAAAAAGAAAAAAGAGGAAAAGTCGTACGAAAGGCGTCGAGGTGCCAGAGGGCCTGGATGACTACGTTGAGCCAGCAGTTGTTGTCACCCAGCGAGTTGAGAAGGCCCTTGAGGTTGGTGTTGGGGGAGGGCACGAACACCTGCGGCGAGAAGTAGCTGCCGCTGCTGTTGGCCGCTGCGCCTGGTCCTCCCTGCGCATTCCCCATCTCTTTTTTGCCTCTAAATTAAAATCGGATCAAGGAGAGTTTGCCCGCAGATTCTCGAAAGAATTGATTAAAATCCCTTCTTTTAATTCTTTCTTTTTCTCAATGGTAGGGAATGAATTCTCATCTAGAATCGAGGACGTTAGAGTATTTACAGATGATAGCAATGTGTAGGTAGCAAGAAGATGTGAGACCGAGGTGATCGTTGCTGAGGTGGTGGCGTTGGATCGTTGGCTGTGAAGTATGAAATGTAGAGAAATGCGAGGTTTCGGATGGGAGATCACGGGAGATCAGGGCAACCTGTGAAATGTCCCTTCGTGTTTTCCTGTGCGCTTTGTTCCTAACTTTGAGATTTCGGAAATGAATTCTGTCACGATCTAAAGTTTGCGAAAAATTTTCATTCTTTCCAAAACCGTTTCCACGTTGCGAGAACAAAACACGCTTAGCAGGGGCCATGCGGCGCACGGGTGCCGTGTCGGGCGGCCTGTGCGCCGTGTACAAGCCAGCGGGTCCTACTTCGTTTGACATCGTAGCGCGAGTGCGCGCTATGCTGCAGAAGTCGCTGCGAGAGGGGAGGCCGCTTCCATCGATGCCTCCGAGCGCTGCTGTCTCGGCCCACCCCGGCGTCCGCCGAAGCTCCGGTTCGTCAGGCCGGTCTCAACTCAAGGTGGGCCATGGTGGTACATGGCCTCTCCTTCTCGCTGATATATAGCTTGAAGCGCTGATTATCATGTGACTACGCTAATGTCAACTCAGGCACTTTGGATCCATTTGCCCAAGGGGTACTGGGTACGTGGTCGTGTTGTAGTAAACAGTACTATATATGTTGTTGCTGATGGTTAGGGAGGGATTCTGTCACAGTGCTGGGAATCGGTGATGGATGTGTCCTCCTTCAGGACTATCTTGTTGGCCCCAAGGTCCGATTCTTTATGCCGGCGTGACACCAGTTCGTGACTCTTAGCCTTTGATGCAGGAATACATTGCTACTGGACAGCTTGGAGTGGAGACCGACACGTTGGATACAGAGGGCAAGGAAGTGCTTCGTACCCCCTATGACCACATCACTCGAGAAATGCTCACCAAAGTGTGTTCTGCCTTTCCGCTGATGCTCCGCTTACCACTTACACTAAAGCTCCCCACTACAGCAATTGGAACGCTTTGTTGGCGTCATCTGGCAGAAACCGCCGGCCTACTCTGCACTACGAGTCAACGGTCGGCGAGCCTACGACCTCGCCAGGTAAAGCCAACAGCGGTTGGAGGAATGATTCAAACTTACCTTAGTCACACCCCCAGACAAGGCCAAGTGGTGGATTTACCTGCACGAGAAGTGCAAGTACATTCCCTGGATCTTGTTGAGTTCAAGCCACCATACTTTTCAGTTAGGGTGAAATGTGAAGGAGGCTTTTACGTTCGCACACTCATCAAGGTTAGAAGAAAACCAAATCACTTCATCAGTGATCAACCCGCGCTAAGTGACCAAACATCAGGACATTGCACATAATCTCAACAGCTGTGCCCACACTGTTATGCTGGAACGTACGCAGCAGGGCCCATTCACTACTGCCATGGCCCTTCGCGAGGAGGAATGGACCCCTAATGCCATCCATCAAGCCATTGCCAAGTGGCGAGCGGTAAATCCCGCGGTATCCCGGGATAGTCCTTGATGCCGTGTGTGCAAGAGTGGTCTCACACAATCTCTGTTGTTACGTACACGGAGTGTAAAACGCAAGGAAGTGTTGTTTTCGGTCCCTCTTAGGTTCACCAGGTCTGGGTAGCTGAGGGCAGGATGAAGAGGTAGCTTTCGTTTGACTTCACCCACCGAAGAATCTCGTTGGCGGCGTGAACGGCCTGTGGTCGGCTCACCCAGGGCTCGAAGAGGATGAACAGGAGCACATCGGAGCTGATCCACACGACGCTGCTTTCTCGATCGTTGCCGGACCAGTACTGGCGTAGAGCATTGGGATGTTTTGGAAGGAGAGCAGACGATACCTCGACGCCACACGATGATCGTTCGAGCACCGTACCCCACAACTTTTGATATCGCCGTAGCACCTTTATCTGTTAGGAAATCCAGAGATGATAACATTTAGATAATCGTGACTTGAGGCACAGGCAGCACAGTGGGTTCGTACCTGCTCATGGAATTTATCATAAGGTGGATCAGGCGCAGGGATGGTGAATTGGTTGAGGTTATTGTGTCGATAGAGAAATGAGACCAGTCCTGGAATGCCCAAGTCTCGCACTCTGTAAGTCTCACGCGAGACCGACTTCTGGACGGCATCCAGCGCTCCAGCTGCTCGAAGAGACTTATCAATCTTTTGTTTCCACTCGGCGAGCTCGTAGAACTTTTCACTGTTCCGCACTGTCGAAATGAGCACCAAGCATGTGGTCTCGTCCAGATAGCATAAATAAGCGTATAAATATCTGGTGTACACCATACGCAGGTGAGTTTAGTTCGTGAGGCATTGTAGTGGTTCGGGAAAACGCAAACGTACCCTCCATCGTTAAACTTGGGCAAGCATATAGGGACCCAAGTTTCATTTGTTCGGAACGTGCCCGATGATTCAAGAAAATTGAAGATGAGTTGAAGATCTGCGCACAGCGAAAGAATTATGAGTGGTGACCGGTAAAAAAAGGAACAAAGGCAACGCACCCTCAGGCTGTATGGGATGTTTCTTGGGCTGCACAAAATTTACAAGCTTTCCCTCGGCAACTAGGAGAGCATATCTGGAGGAGGAGATAAGCAATTAGATCCCTGTTCGGCCAATAAAGACTTGGTCGAAGGCACGTACACAAGATCCTCTGATTTTATGCCCTGCAGGTAGGTGCCCATCACGTTTCGAATGGCCGGTTTTAGGGATACACATTGTGTTGCGTTCACCAGATACGCCGGTCGTCGGTCCATCCCTTCAACAAGGTTGTCTATGAACTTTGTGCTTCCTAGAAGTAACAAGGATCAGACAAACTGATGAAACACTGCCAACTCTATGTGCATACCTCGTAAGAGACCTCTTAGATCAAAACATGGCCGTGATTCGAATATTTTTGTTATGCCTGATGTGATTGTTGAGATGATCTGAAGATACAAATATTCGAGCTGTTGCTGTAGCACTGATACTGGCTGGATAACGTTCAAAGGCGAACGGAGTAAGAATCATACACACAACAATGAATGGGGTCAAGTGTACCTCCCCTGATTTGGCTATTGCAACAAGATAAAGCGGACCGCGAGCCAAGAACACCATCAAGTGGTCTCCAGCCGTTATTGTCCTGCACGATAAAATGCAATCAGGATCCATCAATCTTGTTGAAGTGGCTTTTCCCGAAGAAACAGACACACCTTATGTTATCTCCACTCGAGGACACGAACGAAAATATGCCTTGCATCACGCCCATCAGGCCGCAAAGCTTCTGTTCGTCTCCATGCCTGCAGTTTCATGAGACAATGCATAAGCCTTGGCACAATAAGCAGTGTCCGTCTGGTCTCAAAGAAAACAATACCGCGAGTATATAGGTTTGCCGGCGTCAGAAAGGATGAAGAAGTGCTTGTCCTGACCCACCCATTCGTTGCTGATCCCATCTTCAAATTCCTCTATTTGTCGCTCTGTCTCTCCGCTCGGTGTGCTGCCATCTTCTGAGACTTCACCCGCCGCTGTCCCGTTGTCCTTGTTGACTTCTTCCTCGTCCTGCGAGAGTAACCCTAACTTAGTCATATATTTTTATTTATTTATTTATTCCTGATTGAATATTTTTTATAATGATTCGCTTACGGAAACGTTCTGTAAAAAATTGAATTTATTTTCATTTTAAAATTAAAAATTAAAAAAGAATAAATATGTTCGTACCTGCAACTGGGGTGGAGGCGGGCGGTTGACCTTCTCCTTCGCGAACGTCAGCTGCTGCTGCTCCTGTTGTTCGCGCGGGGACGTGAGGGGCGACGTCGGCGCGTGGTAGGGGGAGGCTGCAGCGGCAGCGTGCTGCTGATGGCGGCTACGATGGCTGCCCGGGCCCGCGCCTGGTCGCAGGGCCTTGATCTTGAGTAGGTCCTCTTCGGTAAAGACGATGTCGTTGGATTTATGAGGAAGGACGTCCGATCCCAACGCAGCGGGATGGATGAATCGATCCACCTCGAACTGCGCTGTGCCATTGAGTGGAGGAGGTACGGGATCGATGGTCGAGATGGAGGAGGCCGACAATGGGGCGATGATATCGTCATCGAAGTGCATCGACGTTGAGGAATGGGGAGGGAGGTGGTGGGCCATCTTCCTCTCGAGAAATGCCAGCGTGGAGGCGGTCGCGGGCGAGGCCGAGAGGAGCAGACTCGCCGAGGATGCTGCCGAGGATGAAGCCGCCGCCGACGTCACTGGTCCGTAGAAACTGAGACGATTCCAATCATCCATAGTGGACCCGGTCAGGATTTCGCCGCTCCCGCTAGTTGTCGTTGTTGCAACAACGACTGTATTGTTGTGATTCTTCATCTTCAAGAGAGGAGAGAGATTGTGGTTCTCATCCCCCATTCTGTGCAGATTCCCATTTGGCCCTCCCGCAGGCGACTGTAGGATGGAGGCCCCTGTTGGGCCCTCGGGCTGGGGCGAGGAATCGTCGACGTCGTAATCCTCCATGAGGGCCCCTCCTCCCTTTACTCAAAGACCTAACAATCCAGGAACAACTTTGCCGCCACACAGCTGTTTTAACCACCCAATTTCAAGCGCATGTTTCAAATAGTACTACGATAATCCATTTTAGCTGCCGGATGCGGCGTCAAGGTTAAAATATTTGAAGTATGTACTTTGGCTTGCCGCTCTGGAAACCTCCTCTTCGCATCTTCTCAGTACGGTAGGCTGCTGCCATCACCACCGATCTGGGCCGACAACCGGGGCAGTAGGGCCGATGTGCCGCCTCGCCTGCGTGGTGCATTCGGAGACACAGAATTCGGAAGGTCACTCGAAGTAGGCACGGCCAGGAGCTCTTCAATGGCGGCCAGTTCATGCTGCACGTTCGGCCTTCTCGTGTTGCTGAGCGGTTGCGCTAAGTTGCGTTGGCTGTAGAGAGCGAGCAACTGTTGATGCAGTTCAGCTTTCTGCTCCAGCATCTCAATATGCGCCCTCAAGCGCCTGTTGTCCTCCCTCTGATAGGTGAGCTCGCGTTCAAGATCGCGTCTTCGCGAGCGCAACTCCTTGACCTTAACCTTGACGGCGTCCAGCTCGCGCTTCTCCTCGTAGGTGAGAGGCATCGATTTCCGCTTGTTGCGGTCATAGTGGTCCGTTTTATCCTTGAGATTGCGGTACTTCCGTTTGAGCTGATCAAGCTCCTCCTGCAGTCGATCGGCCCTTTCCTGAGCCTCAGTACGCAACCGCCTTTCCTGCAGCAGAGTATCGCGCAGCTGCTCATCGCTGCGCCCGCCAGCATGGTAGCTATGGCGTCTCGGGGACGTGGGAGCTGAAGTGGAAGGCGAAGGCATTTGCAAAGTGGGTGAGGGCGCCGAAGAAAGAGTAGGGACTGGTGCCTGTTGAACAGCACTCTGCGTCGTTGTGGTAGGAGAGGATTGCTCCTGCTGCTGTTGCTGTTGCTGTTGCTGTTGCTGTTGTTGTTGCTGTTGTTGCTGCTGCTGCTGCTGCGTTGGAGGTGATCTTGGCGACAATGTCCTTCTCGGAGACTTGGGGCTGCTGTTGGTGTTTGAGTTCGAGGAGGCTAGAGCTGGTGGAGGTGATGAGGATAGGGAATCGGCAGATGGGGAGGACATCAGGTAGCGAGTGATATTGGCGTCCTCGGATGCCTGGCGCATAGTGCGGAAGGCGAACCTAAAAGGTGATCGTTTGGCCAACAAGCTTGGCCTGGAGACAAGCTGCGGCTTGCTGCGCATGGCGTTTGCTTAAGGAGTGATGTAAGCCTGGGATTGTCATTCATCTTAATGGATCCGAGCATTGCAACGTACCATTAGAGGGTATGCCGCCAGAGCTTTCCTGTGCTGCAGATGAGTGACGGGCGAGCTCGGCTGCCCAACTGCGCATTTCATCAGCGCCTTGCGTTGTTGGCTCAAATGTATAAGTTACGTCACTCAAGTAGACCACCTCGAATGTGGAATCTGGGCCGTGCCACGGTCTGGTTGAGTGCGCTACCACAGAGACAGAGACAGAACACAGCACGGAGTTACCTGCTTTGATGTGAGATGAACCATCCTGTTGCGTTTGTACATGTAACCCATCCAGGGCTAATCGAGCGATCACTTGGTTCGCCCCGCCATGTCTGAGAATATCGTGATAGTGAGCATCCTTGCATCAGGACAAGCCCCATACAAGGTTTCTTCGACGGGAGGAACGGAACGGAACTTACTTTTTCTTGGTTAGCATCATGAGGTCGTTGAAGAGGAACACGTGAATGTCCTTCAAGCCCTTCTTCTGCGTCGTGATGTTGAAGAGCCCTTCCCTCACGAACGCCCTCTTAGGCGCGATCAGTTCCATCTCCTATATAGAAAGAATCGGATACCAAGAAAACGGTTAACACAGGTTTCGTCGATCCAACCGTTCAAACAAATCTGGCGGTGCATACCTCTCCCTCTTTGAATTCTAATCTGTCGTTTATGTCAATCATTTTGTCAATATTCTCCACTTGTCGCGCTCGCTCGTTGATCATCTGCACCAAGTTGATCATTTCGAGGCTTGCTGTTTTGGTGGCGTCGAAATCGGCATGACCTTCCGGTGTGTGCTTTGATAATTGCTGCGATGATACATGGAGGGGCACCGCCACGCGCCAGATGTAAGCACGTGAATAAGTGTATGTGGGACGGGAAAAAAAAGTACCTTGAACAATAGGGGGTATTTACATAATCGCTGAAGAGGAGCAGCCAGAAAACTGTCGATGTAGAGAAGGCGGCAGTCGGGATGTACGAAGCATTCCTGATGAAAGGAGAGAAGTTAGTACTGGTAGTACTGGACTTCATGTCTGGAAGCAGCACCTCCGTGAACTTGCTGAAGCTGGGGTGCGAGGCCTTGTATTGAAGAAGCCGTTCGGTGACATGCGAGAAATTGCTGCAGTACGGCAGGTAGACCCCGAACTTACCGATCTATTGGAGTTGTTATCAGCGTTTGACTGCGTGATTGTCATTCATCACGGAAACAATGTGGCACATGATACCCATTCCTGAAGCAACGGACCGATCGCAGATACTGAAGATCCCTTGCTCTGCAGCGCCTTAAGTTCCTAAAGTTGTTGATTCCCGTGAATGAAAGAATGAAGAACACGTCAGTATAGAACCATTCCTTTTCAAAAAAGGAGGTGCGTCTACTTTGAGGAAGGCTTTGTTGAGCTCCACGATCGCCTCAATGTTGGCAAACAGGTTCGAGGTCTCCTCTTTGGAAAGAAGCTGCTGCTCTCTTATCGGCTCAAGGAACACCTGCAGAGCTTTGGGTGTAAGCCAGTGGAGGAAGCGCGCAGAGTGACTTGGGGCGAGAGACACACTCGTTTGATTATGTCAAGATCGTTGTTGTAGTTTTCCTCGGTCACTATGAGCTCAGATATCACGGCTTGTCGCTGTGTTTCGCTGTTCTGCACCTGTTACCGCACCCACATCATCAGTACCTCAACAACACCCTAATCGCGGGGATGGTGATGTTGTCTTGCCGCTGCTGTGGAGGAGTGCAGCTGGTCTTTTATACCTCTTCGCCGGGTGACGTAGGTGAAGAGGGTGACGTCTGTTTCTCTGTCACGACGACCGCATACCGATCCATGCGTCTTCTTCAAAAGAGCTCAGCTTATGATTCCCTTCGCACGGATTAGTTAATTACTGGTGGCTGTAAGTTAACTTTCACTCTGCCTTCCTCCCACCCTATGACTGGACCCCTGGCCTGAATGAACAGGGAGGTGGCTGTGTCCGCGCCGTGGCAAGGTTTGTTTTTGACTCTTTTCTTTTCCAGTCTCAACGCTCCAAGCTGCCGCGCCTTTTACGACAAAAGGCCATCTCCTTGTTTGGTAAACCAATTCTTGGAGTTACTTCCTGCCCTTAGGACCGACCCCATCAAGAAGAGCTTCAACACAAAACCTTATTTGCTCCGTGCACTAAGGCCAGCACCTAAGAAAGTCGAGAGAAAGGGTTGGAAAAACCAAATCAACATCAGCTGAGTAAAAGAAAAAAAAATGGAGAAATGACAGGAATGTCGGGTCATTAATAATGTGGCTAGCAACATGTTCAGCAACAAGGGCACTCAGGATAGTGGGCTCGGGGTGTTAAACACCTTGTAGAGCAGCGCTTTACAACAAGCAAGTGTGCATGCATGAAAGGAGGTGAAGGAGGAGAATGGACGACCCGGAGGAAGCAGCGGCTGCCGCTGTGCTGATGGAAGGGTGGCTCGAGAAGCACTCCCCGAACAAGGCTCTCGTCAGCCGGCGCTGGCAAACACGGCACTTCCGACTTACCCGCGTCCACCTCACCTACCGCAAGCGACCGGGTAGGCCGGCACTCACCTTTCTTTATTTTTCTAATTTTATAAATTTCTTATTTTTTAAAGTAATCATTACCAAGTTTTGCTCGAGTTCAGAGAGAGATTCATCCTTTTTACAATACTTTCACGTAGCTGCACTCATTTATTCCACATTTCGGATGAAAAGTAACAATTATCTGAACTATTTATTTGTGTGGGCGCAGACGCTGCGGTGTTGGGAACCGTGCAGTTGGCAAGGATCGATTCTGTTCGTCATGGCACGAATGACCCAAAACGCAAGCATAAGTCTGGTCGAGTGGTGTTCGAGATCGTCACAACAGGGCGAGTCTATGTGCTGGCTGCAGAGTCCGAGCTTCTGGCCAAGCAGTGGACGAACGCCATCATGCGGGCGCGTACGCAGATACCAACAGAAAGCTTCACCTTCACTGGCAGTGCGAGGCTCGTCGTCGATAGTCAGCGCGACGCCGGTGGCGGTAACCTGCCTGCCCTCGCGTCACGACAGAGGAGTGATTCCACCAAAGATCGTCGCGTGCTACCCGAAGGTATCGGGCTGAATTGTTTCGGAGATTTGCTACGCACGTGGCTTAACATTGTTCTTCGACGCAAATGTTGTTTTATTAGAGAGTTCGCCCATTGCAGGTGAGCAGCTGCTGTTTGCGAGCGGAGCGGAAGGTGAGGACGTCTACTATACTCATCATTCTCAGAGGGATATCAGAATAGCCAAGCTCTGGCTGACGAACTATCGTCTCATCTTCATGACAAAGGCGCGTACAAGACGTTCATTCTCTGGGCTCCTTTGACTAACCGATTGGCCTCTAGGAAATGAACGAGAGTTTACCACTGGGCCTGATCATGCGCATTAAACTGGCCCGCTACGAGGAGCGTGGCCTGTTAGGCTTTGCGCTGATGTGCAAGGACTTCCGCTGTTTCTCCTTTTTTCTTGTCCAAGCAGATCATCATAAAGCGCTGCTGCCATTACTCAAGATGCATGCTTGCCCTGAGCACATCTTGTACATTCGCCAACAACAATGCCTCTCTTGTTTAATTGAAGAGCACTCATGTGTATGTTAGTGATTTGTTTGCGTTCAAGAATCAGGAACGTTTCATTGCAAGAACTGAAGCCAATGCTCATGGCTTCTACCTGTACGACGTGCGGCTAGAATTCGATCGATTACAGCTGCCGACCGCACAGTGGCGTATCACCCAACTCAATGGAGACTCTAGGATTCCTTGTTTTCCCTCTGCTTTCATCGTTCCAGAGGCGATTAGTGATGGTATCTTAAGGTTTTTCAATACCCTTTTTTCTCGGACTGACGCACTGTTTAGAGGCAATCGATGCCCAGTGGAGGTGGCAGCAAAAGTGGCAGCAATGGCCGGTTGCCCTTTGCTGGCATCATCCCACTTCTGGAGGGTCTCTTCTGCGTTCGTGCAAGGGCATCACAACGGCAAACGAAGAGATGAACCCGATCTTTGCTAAGGGAGCGCGCCTGGTCAAATACGAATCGACCAAGATCGCTTCTTCTCGTTCGTACCAGCGAAGCATGCTTCAACATGTGCTGCTTCTGCACCGTCAGGCCGGCAGCGTTCTCGTGGTTGATACCTCGAATCCTCATAAACAAAAGACCCGTATCGGTACCGCAGTGTAGACTGTTTCGTGCGATCGTTTTATTGTGTCATTCTCAACTTGGTGTCGCCTGCAGGTGATACTGATCACTCAAGCAGAGGAATAGTCGATACAGGTTCTGCACCATCGATCTTTCTGCTAGCTTTTGTCGAGGGTTGTGAAGGCTTACGTTATTCACTCACCTGATAATCAGTCGAGGGACGCATCATCAAGCAAAAAGCTTTGCTCATGTCCGCTGACGCTCTAAGCGAGAGTCTGGCGCAGCTGGTCCGGCTGATATCATCATTTGACAAACACCTCTTTATGACCAAGTTCGAACGCGCCCGTGAATGGCGACGCGCAATCAATTCAGCTAGATGGTTGTCAGGCATTGGTCAGCTCTTTTCTACAACAGACTCAGTTATAACACAATTACAACTGGGCAATCCGGTACCTTAGCGAACACGCGACTAGTCCGGATTAGGCTCTCAGACTGATATATTTCGATCGGTAATCAGGTTGTACTGCTGAATCACAGCGGTGGTGAATCCGTACCGCAAATAGCCAGCCTGGTTCAGATATGTCTGGACGCGCATTGTCGCACGATAACGGGATTTTGTGCACTCATAGAGAAAGAGTGGATGGCCTTTGGTATGTGCACTCCCTTTGCCCTCACCAAATGCTACGCCAACTTTTCCTGACCCCGCTCAACCATTAGGCTTCGAGTGGGGCCAAAGCAGACAGAACAACTATCTCTCCGATCAATACTCGAATCTATTTCTCCAATTCATTGACGCAGGTACGTAACCAGGAGGGCACCGCTGACTAGATGAAACTTATGCATGATGAACAGTGTGGCAGCTGTGGGTGCAGTGGCCCAATCAGTTTGAGTTCAACCCATCTCTTCTCATCTTTCTACTCGATTCAGTCTACACCTGCCGTTTTGGTTCCTTCCTGGCTAACTCTCCACAAGAAAGGACCAGAGGTGAACACATTTGCCCACATGTCGGCACTGCAGTGTGCCAGAAGTGTGTTGACTTGATTTTCCTCTCAATGTCAAGTCAGTGGCACTGTGTCAGTCTGGGAGTACATTCTCGAGCATAAGTACGGATTCATTAACTCGTCCTACAGCGCTACAGTGCACTTGCCGAAGTTGGCCGTCCAGCCTGCCCAGATAACTCTATGGACGGGTACCTTAGTTAAAACTGGATCTTTCGTTTGTGCTAACAATCATATACAATAGAATATTATCTTCGTTGGGTGGCTGGAGCTTCTCATGACGATAAAGGTATGATATGATATCGCGATGTTGATGTTCACGTGTGCAGTTTTGATTCCAAGCATGTCGACAGCAGGCCATGACAAACAGCGCAAGGATCTGAGCAATCTCGCTCTGTGCACAATTCCTTCTTCTTCGTATAATGCCGAGCTCAACCTCACCAACAACTTCCTGGCCTCTATATCGTTGTGCCTGCACCGCCTGAATGCCGTGCGCTCTCTCAATCTATCGCACAATCTTCTCACGACCTTCGCTCAGCCACATGACCTCGCGTTGACATCGCCAATGGCGGACTCCTTTCCTCACCTAACCGAGCTGAACCTGAGCAATAACCGGTTATGGTATCTGGACCAGCTGCCGATCGCGCTAACCTCGCTAAATGTGGCGCACAATGCCATCGAGCGACTGCCGAGGAACATAGCCTCGCTTACCAACCTTCGCGAGCTCAATCTCGCACACAACAAGTTCACTGCCATTCAGGGTACCCCCGAGCCGGACCACTCTATAGACCTACTCATGACAATCTGTAGGCCAACGAACAATACAGGCAGGCATACTGCAACTGCCTTCGCTCGTCTCTCTGAAGCTATATGGCAACGGTCTGACAGCCCTTCCTGCGGACTTCTTTTCGTCCCTTACTGCCCTCGAAGTGCTTGATGTGTCGCACAACGCGCTCTCGGCTCTGCCAGATAGGATAGCCTGTTGTCGGGGTCTGCGGGTGCTCAATGTGTCGGCGAATGTGCTGACGGCTCTTCCGGGCGAGATGGCTGACCTGTCGAACCTAACGGAACTGCGCGCTCGGTACGTCAACACTTATTTCCCAATAAGGCACCACCAAATTAGACTAATCTCTCGTGCATGTCAGAAATTGCTTTGTCGCGAAGACATGTGGGGGTACGTGGTCGGCGGGGACGATCACTGCCTTTACCCTTTTCTCATACGACTCTCGACACAGAAGGAGATCAGCGCTTGGCGCCTCTGTTTCAGCTTACGCAGCTTCGATATCTCGACTTGCGCAACAACCGCCTGACTACTCTGCCGCAAGAATGCTTCGCTCGCTGGCAATGTCTGCACACCTTGCTACTGTCGCACAATCAACTTGCGTCGCTATCGCCCAACGTTGGATGTATGGCTGCATCGCTTGAGGAGCTTGACTTGACTCACAATCAGCTTGACGCCCTGCCCACGGAAATTGCGAAACTTACTCGATTGCGCGTGCTGACCGTGGAAGAGAACGCACTTGTCGAGCTGCCCGCTCAGTTGGGTAATTTAACACAGCTAGAGCGCCTTGCTGCTGGTAAACAGAGCCGACGACTCAGGTACGTCTCCCTTTTTGATTTTGATTAGCGTTCGATATACACCACTCAAGACAATCTGCGACCAGATCTCCACCAGAGGAAGTTGTGGCCCTAGGGTCGCGGAGCATTGTCACATATCTGGGACAATTGCTTAGGGGACAGGAGCCCTGCTTCAGGCTCAAGGTCATGTTTGTTGGTCAAGAGAATGTGGGGTATCTTTATTCTCCTCTTGCCTCGTAGCTTACTGGCCAGCCCTCAACCCTACTAAACAGGAAAACCTCTCTTCTCCGCGCACTACACCGCGAGAGCCAAGCAACTCGATCTTCGACGACAATCGGCTCGACTCGTGTTGGAGTAACCACAAGCCGTAAATTCTGTTACTCGCTTTTTGGTGTTTTTTGTGGGTTCTTACTCGGAGATCTTCAACAGCACAATACGTTGCGCCTGTATCGACGGATGGGATAGACATCAGTAATTGGCGCCTGCCTGTGGGTTCGACATGGGGAGGAGGCCGAGAAGATGCCGTAGACCTATCAGCGTGGGACTTTGCAGGTACTATTAGGCTCCCCGCACTTATCACAACAGTTTCAAACCGTTTCCTCTCCCAGGACAGGAGATATACTATGCGACCCATCAGTTTTTCTTGTCTGAACGTTCGCTCTTCCTGATAGTCTTCAACGCATTAGCCCCTGTCCATTCACGGATCGAATATTGGTAACTCCTATTGCTAGAGCGTCTTGATTCCCGTGTTAAAGCTCGCGCTCGCAGGCTGCAATCCGTTAAAACGGCGGCCAAAGGTTCGCCTGTCTTGCTCATCGGCACGCACGTAGAGGGCGAGGAATGTACGGAAGATTTCCTGTCCAATTTGAAAACCAGGTTTGATGGCTGCCCAGAATGCACTCGTGTTGCCTCTGATGGCCTCTGTGCACTCATACATGAACATATTGCTCCTCTCAAAGGCTTCAGCAGCAGTACCGATTTAATTATCCCAACTTGGTGGGTGTCCATCTCGTCAGTACTGTGTCAGGAAAGAATATGGAGCAGTTGCTTAGCTGCATCCGAGACACCATCTCCAAGCTGGTACAATCGCGCGCACAGTGCCGGCAGTATGCACTATGGACACTAATGCGTGTTTATATGATGGTCAGGATTTTATGGGCCGTCCTTTACCATCAAGCTATTTAGCACTGGAGAAAGCCTTGACGGTTCATGCCAAAACAACGACCCCACCAGTGCTCACATGGCAGAAGTACAAGGAATTGGCTCGCCTCAGCCTGATTGATGATGAAGACGAAGTGCGTACAGCGACAGCGTTCCTTCACAACCTGGGCTCACTTATCCACTTTGCCAATGATGAAAAGGTTCTACTTCCCACATCACGAGCATCATTTTCTGTCTTGATTGGTCTCACACATACGCCAATCTTTTTGCTCAGCTGCGTGATCTTGTGATACTCGATCCACAGTGGCTGATGGATATGCTTGCAACGGTGATCTCCACGAAACACAATTTCTGCAAGTACGAACATTACTGGTCTGCATTGGCCGCCCCTCGGGTGTAGTTGACATTACATGTGTTTGGATCCTTGATAGGAATGGTGTGATAATTCGTTCCTCACTACCACATATATGGAAAGCGCCCAACTACCCGCTAGAGTTGCATGACTTTTTGATATCTTTGCTTGAGCGATTCGAAGTCACGTTTCCCGTGGAGGGTCATAATGCACACAAGCTTGGTAAGCTACCCAGATCTTTGTTGGTTGTTTGGTGTCTATTCTATCACCTACCATCTCTTCCATTCTCTGCGTAGGTCTCTCAGAAGGAGACGAGGATGAGGGTGGCAGTGGTGCGCTGGTAATTGGTCAATCATTGCTTGTTCCCTCTCTCCTGCCTGAAGAAAAACCTGCCCGCTTAGCACACTTGTGGCCTCCATTCTTGAGTACGCCCGTATGCTAATTCCGATGTGGACATGCTAACAAGCAGTTCATGACTGTCTCGACACACATAGGGGAGCAAGAGCAGGTCTTTGGGCGTATCTACTGTTTCCAGTTTGTTCCGCGAGGCTTTATGGGTCGACTCGTCATCCGACTCCTTGGCTTCCCATTGGCTGCTCAGGTTTTGTGGCGGAACGGCATCCTTGCTCGTCTTGCCAAGTACCTATCCCTTCCGCGTGCGCCTGTAATGGCGATGCTTATCTCCTGGATGCGCAGCGAACAGATGTTGGTGGAGCTCCAGCCTGACGAAAATAGGCTGAGCTTGCTCGTGCGTACGCGACTTCACGGCGAGCAATTGTCGAATCTTTGTTGGCTACTGTTCACTGCTGTGGAATCTCTCATCAATGAATGGTATCATCTTGAGGTACCGTGCATGCACGAATGTTTCAAAAATCCGGATCGAGAACTCATTCGCTTTTGTGTGTTTGCAGACTCGTGTGCAAGTACCTTGTCCGCATTGTTTGTGCCCGGAAGGTGGTCGCTTTAACACAGCTGGACCCTACATGTTCACCCTGGAGGAGTGTCAAGCAGCGGCCATTAATGCTAGTGATCCATTTCTGTATTGTCGCATGGACGCCGGTAACCCTCGACCCTCTGAGCCTGATTCGAAGATGGACATGGGGCCCAAAATGACTTCTTTCGAACAGGACTTAAGGGAAGTGGAGGTACTCCTGTTCGATTGGACGTTGCCGCACCCGACTTGGCTATGAACCACCTAGGTGCATACAAGATCGCGTTCTCTGAACTCGACAAACATGAGCCTCCCGTTGGCACCGGCGGATACTCTACAGTCTACCGTGGAGTTTACCGCGGCGAGGTGGTAGCCATCAAACAGCTCAAGTCGAGTGATCCGTGGTCTCTATCGGAAGGCGTTGAGGCGGATGCTCAACGCCGCGCTTATGAGGAATTTCGTCATGAGGTTATGATAATGAGGTACAGAGATATCCATACAAAAACTGGTGATGCTGTAACTCATCTCCCATCCCTTGCATGCTGCTAGTGGACTATCGCACCCCAATTTGGTGGCGCTGCGAGGTTATTGCGCAGAACCAGCATGCATTGTCACTGAGTATGTCGCCGGTGGCACGCTCTCCGCTCTACTTAACGATCTATCCAAGCCTTTGGATTGGCCTCTGCGTCTCAAAATTGCCAAGGACATTGGTACCTTTCTTGTCTATTTGCCGTCGAACAGTTCCACTCACTGATGTATTCCTTTGCTGCGCTACAGCCAAGGCATGCGCCTACCTGCACAGCACCTCACCACCGGTGATGCATCGTGATCTTAAGAGCCCGAATGTTCTTGTACTCCCTACCGTCCATCACTATCAATGGATTGGATTTCTGATGGCCACACCCTTGCTGTATGTATGTAGTTGGTGGACCTGTCACAGCATGCCGAAGTCGTCGCCAAGATTTGCGACTTTGGTGTCTCACTTAGTGTAGCTCATCATACAGCAGGACGCCGAGTTGACTGCCCCAGTAAGTCATTGCGATAGTTCTGAACCTTTCTACCAACACTAATGACCTAACCCGAACAGTTTGGGTAGCTCCCGAGGTGCTCGCAAATAAGATCTATACAGAGAAGATCGACGTGTATAGCATAGGCGTCATACTGTGGGAATTGCTCACCCGAGAGCGCTTCTTTGGTGAACTCAGGTTCATGCAGCAAATTGAAGATAAGGTAAGTTGTGCTTTAGCAAGGAAAGACAAAGGATAATGATCTCTTGGTAACACCGCACAAAGGTTCTGGCCGGAGAGAGACCGCCCATACCCCAGCAATGTCCACCGGCCTATAGCCAGCTCATTGAAGATTGCTGGTGTCAGGATCCAGGTACGAACCATGTTCCCAACAAGAGTTGAACAGGATTTCAACGTCGTGTCGCCCTCAGAACGTAGACCAGCATGCACCGAAATAGTGGAACGACTGGCAGAGATCATGCGAAAAATGTGTCCCGACGAGAGCAACTATGACGCCCTCGCTAAAGCGCACTATCATGTCTACAATGAAGGCAGGCGTATCGCTGCAGCTTCATCTATGCCGCTTGGCCAGTCCTCCAGTCCATCATACAGCTTCAGCCCACATTCATCTTCTTCGTCAAGTCCTCTTCGACAAGCGCTTTCATCTAGCCAATCAAGCAAAATCATTCTCAGCCAGGTATTGACGCTTTGCTTGGCCACGATTTTGCGCCTATTTAACATGTGAGTCACCATGCTGCAGTCAATCATCAACCTGGCCACATCTGATCGATGTTCCAAGACGGATGTCATACTGTGCATGGAAAGATTTCTGCAACAACAAAGACAAGCGCTGGAGGATGAAACGGAACGTGTGGATAAGGAGGAATCGCGGAAGATAGAGTTGCAGCGTAGGTGGATAGACCGCTACGTGCAAGCTCTGCAAGCTGAAAGACGCACAACTAAGCAAGATGATGGATGGAGCGAGGCTATGTCATCTCATAATGGCCCGAATGCGCTGCCACCAATTTCACAAGCCCGGTTCGAGATTCGAGAGGATACTCTTCACAACAGTTTCCACACCACTACGGATTCCTCGGACAAGCAATGGAGTGCAGCAGAGGCTCGAGCGGATTCTCAGGATCAAGACTCGCCACCATCTGCCGAAGTGGAAAGTGAGAAATCGGACATCGTTGATCAACAAGTCATAAATGAAGATGCCATCTATGCCCTGGAAGATATGGTAATTAGAACTCATCCTCGCAAAATGATTGTAAGCAGCTTCCTTATTGATGCGACTCAGAAGAGGTCTGTGGTGGCACCCAAGGATGCCCGTCTGCACCTTCTTGGTGGCAAACCACCACAGGCCACAAAGCTGGCTCTGAATAAGGGGGAAATCAACGTGCTCTGTGCCTTGCCAGATGGTAATGCTGTTGTTTCTCCCCTCACTTTTTTGACTAAGTTTCCTCTGAGCCGGATCAGGTATGTTAGCCAGTGGCTCAGACGACAACCAAGTCTTGATGTGGGATCCACAGAGGCCCAACGCTCGACCCAAAGCTGCTGTCAAGACGCACTGCAAATCTGTATGGTCACTTCAATGTAAGTGGCGCAGCTCGTCATGTGGCGCGTGTTGTTCTATCCTCACTTTGTCTTCTTTTTTCTTTTGCGTCAGTGGTGGCGCGTAAGGGCGTCTCGTGCTTGGCGGCTGGGGCATTGGACGGAGCTATCCACTTGTACACAGTCAATGGACGGCACAGGGCTTCCTTTAAGGTGTGTAGGATTGTTACCGCCCTCATCATGTTCAGCATTCTAAAATACCTTCTGCGCTGTATGTTCAGGGCCACAAGGATGCGGTATTCCGATTGGCCGTACTGCCAGATGGAGTCCTCGTTTCGGCTTCGTGGGATTCTACCATCAAGCTTTGGGATCCCGACACTGGCACATGCCTGGGCACACTGACAGAACACAAGGTACTACTACAGGCGATGCTCCCTGCGCAGCCTCTACGTTGATGTGTCCGCCGGACTTTAAACTGCCTTTTCTCTCTCAGGGTAAGGTGCGAGCACTTGGAGTGCTTTCTGATGGCCGCATTGTATCGGGTGGCGATGACCGAACCATTCGGATATGGGCCGGAGATGCCAGCCGCGGCGACATGCGATGCACTAGTCGTCTTGTGGGACATGAAAAGGCTGTTGAATGCATTGCCGTGCTCCTTGATGGTACTGGTCGTCTGTCACACAGCTATTGCGCTCCCAAATCAAGTCTCACGGTTGTTCAATTCCTGCAGGCCGGGTGGCAAGCGGTTCGCAGGATATGACAATTCGTCTGTGGGATGTTGATAAAGCCGTTTGCGTGGGTGTGCTCAAAGGCCATCAAGGCACTGTGCGTAGCCTTCATACTCTCCCAGAAGGCTTCCTCGCTTCCGGTTCAGCGGACAGATCGATTCGGTTGTGGCACGTTCAGACACAGAGTCCTGCGCTCAGTTACGCAATCAGCGATGCTCACTTCAAGGTGCCCTTGGATATAAGAAGACAGTCGTGCGGAATGATTATAACCCAAACTACAGGATGTCGTCTGTATGGTGTCGGGCCCGTCGGGACAGCTTATCAGTGGTGGATGGGACAAAGCCATCAAGTTATGGAACTTCCCATCTTACTCATGAGTGCGCAACTGGTGGTATTCAAGGAATTTGTGTATGAAATGTCAAACTAAAGATCATACCTTTCGTCTACTCGAAATAATAAATGAGAATGATTTTCCCTGCCCCGATTTTAGTTTTCGGGTCCCGAAACAATTAATTTCTTCGTACTGAATTTATTTTTTAGCCAATCCCGACCCGGGAGACTTTTTGGCGCGCCAAACAAAATACAAAAGGAGAAAAAAAGCTCCGACTCATACAGACTCCGTAATACTCAGGAGGTGCAATGGCACGCCACCCGTTCTTGGGTCCGCTCCTCCCGGTCGCCGTTGTTTTCCTCTTGTGCTCGGCGGTATGGAGGCCGGCTACAGCCACCGCCGCGGTCGATTCGGTCCTATCCCTGCTCTCACCGGCGGCTGCCAAAGACGGCTTTGTGGTGGCGACGGCTGATCCGTCCGGAACGACTAACGCTTCACGCGTGGCCTTTGCTCTCGTCCCCGGAGGCGACGCCTACTTCTCCTCGACCCATGTCGTACCCAACTACTCCTCCTCCTCCTCCACGTCGCGCGACTCGTCCCTGGTAGAGATGGTCATCTCCTACCCGAGCAAGCGACTGGCTCTGATCGGGCTCCGCCGCGGCAGCGCCGTGACGGCCGCCGGCGACGAGGTTGTCTACGCTCGCGAGCTGGTTACCAGCATCGGGGCGGGTCCTCTCGGTGGGGTGGCCGTGGATTGGAGCGCGCGCCGGGCCTACTTCGCAGAGAACGGGGCGCTCAGCATCCGATCTGTCTCGCTCGACCTGGCCGGTCCGGTCAACCTGAGCCAGGTGCCCGTCCTCGCGCGCGTCCCGCCCTCCGAAGGGAAGGCCATGCTCGGCGGTCTGGTGCTCGACGCCGGGCGCGACACGCTGTACGTCGCGATGGGTCCGTCCGACATCTTGTGGACGAGGAGCGTGCCTACCGTGATCTGGAGCCTTCGTACGGACGGATCAGGTTTGACGGTGGCTCGCAACCTAAGCTCACCCTCCTCGTCCACTACGGGCGCTCCCGTGGTGGGCCTGGAAGCCGGCGTTGAAGGGCCCTCAGGCTCGCGGAGGTCCAGGCTGCTGACGTTCAGGTTGAACCAGTGGGGCGGTCGCACGTTTGATCTGATTGCGTTTGACTTGCCTCTCATGCCCGACTCGGACATCAACGGGACGTTGATCGCAGCGGGCTTTTGGTATCCCTCCGGTGTCGTTGATGATGGCCAGGGCTGGCTTTACGTGGCCGACAGATCAGAAGGCGTCGCGCGCATGCGCACCAACGGCACCGATCGCACGGCTCGTTTTGTCCAGCTGCAGGATAAGCCCTTGGTCGCCGTCGGGATGATACCTCCCGTCAAGGCGGCTTCGCCCGAGGAAGAAGCTGGTCGCTTGCTGCTGCTCTGTGCCAAGAGTCGCTTCTATGCAGCCGCTCTGCGGGCGCCTCGCAACCTCACCGTGTTAGATATCAGCATGAGCGACGGTGGCCTAAGAGGTCTTGCAATGGATCCAACCAGCTGTAGAATGTGGTATCTCGACGATGGAATGTTGATGGCGCGACAGGCTAATGACTGGAGCGCGCCGGAGCAACTCGTGAGTCAGTACACGTACGCGACTTCGAACCTGGCAATCGACTCAAACAATCATCTCTACTTTGCTCGGAACTTCCCCGAAGGTGGCCAGATCATGCGTGTCGATGGCAATCGTCGAAGGGACAACATGAGCTTGGTGATCAGCTCGTTCGGATTGGTGGTCGATGGGACGCGTCCCGTGGTCATCGACCCTCTAGCTCGGAAATTGTACTATACATCAAACGGCGTACTCTTCCGGTCTGAGCTCGACGGCTCGATGGCGGCTGTCTACTTGAGGTCTCGCTCCGGGACGCTTATCAACACATTCACACTCGATTTCAAGAGGCGCCTTCTCTTCTTCGCCGAGTCCAGTGTGCCGGCTTGCAACATCTACCAAGTCGAGATCGATGCTCCCGGAGCACCCAATCCCTCCCTGATATTCTCTGGTGTGGGAGGAAAAAACTACCCTCCTACCTCACTCGCCTCGGACCCGATCACTGGCTCGCTTTACTCGCTGGAGTGCTGGACCTACTCCTCGAGATCGTGCTACCTCTTCGTCGTAATGCCAGGATCAAGTCCTTCCAACGGGCGTAAAACCCTCCTCAACAATTTCTACGGCCGTATGCCGAATCGCATTCAGCTCGATTACCAGCGCGGTGATCTCTACCTAAGTGATCCGTCCGGCAAGACTCTGTTCCGCTGCGCGCTCGATCAGCCCAACATCACCTATGCATCGTGCAGAGACTTGCACCTCAACCCACTCACCAAAATCGTGGCTCTCGCCGTGGACGCCCCACTCCGACAGCTTTACGCTCTCGATACACCGAGCAACACGATTGTTCGCTTAGACCTCAATCATCCTGATGCCCCACAGCCGGAACTGGGCTTTTCGTTCGAGGTGCTGCACCAACTGCAAGACGATGAGCTGCCTCAGGACTCGTCGCCTAAGGTCGTTCAAATCGACGCGCAGGCGGGTCTGCTGTACGTGCGAACCTCGAAGGGCATCGGTCTGGGGTTGATGAGTCACAGCCAGCCTGCGCCCTACTCGCCGTTGAAACCTCTCATCAATGATCCGCAGCTGGTGGCGTTCACCATTGATCCTCACCGTCAGCGACTGCACTGGGTGCGCCTCGTCTCCACCGCGAACAATCGTGCCGTCTCAATCGAGCTGTGGTCGGCTGCAGTAGATGGCACCGACATTCAACGGCTGGCCGACTGGTCCAGGACCAATCCCACATGCGCCGATGGTGGTTACCCCAGCGGCATTCACTTGGAAGTGCCTACCAACACATCGATGCCGCCTGCCTTCTGGGTGGTATGGACCACCTCGGCCATTTGCCACTGGAACGGCACTGCCATGCGCCGAGTGATGTCCGTTCCGAACTACAGCAGAGTGCGCAGCACTGCCTACGATCCCCACTTGCAGCAAGTATACGTTACAGGCACCTACTGGCCCGACAAACCAACAATCTTCGTGGCCTACTTGAAGACGCTCAAGTATGGTCAATACACTCTTTCTCTGCCCCTCGATGCGATCGGAGCCGTGCCCGGGGAGCTGTATGCAGCCCAGCCTGCGGCTTGGCTGCCAGAGACGGAAGCGGTGGTTTACGGATGGAACACCAGCGCGAGCTATGGTGGCGTCAGGAGGACGGTATTACGTGGACAAGCGCCCAAGTCAGCCATGATCGATCTGGCACAACCGGAACGTCCGGTCTACTTCATCGATGCCGTCGGCGCCAGCGTTTGGACCGCTAGATCCGACGGCACCGGCCGACGTGTCACCCACCGTGCCTTCCGCGCAGAGAACGTGTCAGCCAACGCCTTCTGGGTGGACTCAGCCATGCAGCTCATCTACTGGACCGAAAAGCAGGAGCTAGACACTCGTGTCGCATCTTGGCCCTACCTTGACGACGTGCGTACGGTCTTCTTGGTACCGGTGGCCGATACGCGGACCCTGTTGATCGACAACGAGCGCGGATGGATGTACTGGCACGACGTGTCAATGTGGCGCGTGATGCGAGCGCGCCTCGACGGCAGCGGTCTGGAGCGCTTCTGGCTACCCAACCGCAACGAGCAGTTGGCACTGACCGCGATCGAACCGGAGACTGGCGATCTCATCGCCGTCATCGGCTCCAATTCATTCTACTCACAGAAAGTCGTGCGCCGTAGCCTCGCCACAGGCCAACTGTCAACGCTGCTGGTCGTCAGCACTTACTATCCCCAGCTGCGTTCGCTGGCGACAGCTCTCCCTGATCCCCGAACCTTCAACAACAGCACCAGCAAGTGCCAACGTCTCTGGTTCGGTGCGTTCGCTGGACCAGACCAGCAAAAAGCGTACCTCGGCCAGGCGTGCGTTGGTGACGGACGGATCACTGCAGAGGCCGGTCTTTCGGCTACCCCTCTTGGCGCAGTGCAGCTTCTTGAGCTTTTGCCTGATCTCAGCCACTGTACACCCCCCTCTGGCCTTGTGTAATGGCGTATCGCGGAAGGAGTTGAACATGTTCATACGTAGATCTAACGCGAGAGGAAACCCCTCCCCAAAAAACCCCCAACACACTCCAACCTATCCCAGAACCCGTAAAGTAGTGTAGTGCTACATGTGCTCCACCAATCATGATTCTGCACACAGTTGGCTATTTTCCTCCTGTTGCCTCGCACAGCACCCTCTGCGCTACGACCATGGATTTTCTTTTCATTTCTTGATTTTCCTTTTCATTTTTGGGCCAATCCATGGCGTGAGGACTGAAATGCGCATCTGCCAGTGATAGCGCATTGGCCGGAGGTAAAGGGTGTAATTTACGGTACGATGCTTGTTAATAAAATGCTTGTATTACTATTTACCACTTACATCTTCCTTCTTCTAGCGACCACACACATAACAAGGCAGCATGGCTTCTGGCCTCTTGAGGCACAAGGTCACAGGCCTCTTCGTTCTCTTTATCACTTTAGTATCTCTCTTAGTCGAGCCAGCGGCCTCGGCCTGCACTAGGGATACCTACTCCAGCCTGCCTGGGGGTGCCGTGTTTCCCTCGCAGACGCTCGACGGCAGCCTCGTCCCAGCGGGTAGGCCCATCACCAAGAACCACTGGAGCGAGGTGGCCCAGTACAGCAAGTATCGCCCAGCCCAGATCACTCCGACGGCCAACCCGCCGCAGACCAACTGCCCCCACTTACAGACGGCGTCGCTATTACAAGATTGGCACGACCCGACTACCTGGGGAGGTTCCGTTCCGGCAAATGGCGCCGACGTGACCATTCCCGCCAGTACCCAGGTGCTGGTCTCGTCGTGCTCGGTAAACTCGTCGTGGGTGTTCGGGACCATCACCGTCCCGGCCGGTTCGGCGCTCATCTTCGGTGACGCGCCGATCAGCATCCAAGCCAAAGGCTTCCTCGTGCAGGGCTCACTGCTCATCGGCTCGCCGACGTGTAGGTTGCGCAACAAGATCACCATCACTCTGCACGGCTCGCGCACGGACCAGAGTCTTCCGGCCAACCCGCAAGTGAAGGGCATCGCGGTGCAGGGCCCGACCGGTCAGATCGACATTCACGGCATGCAGTACTTCACCACCTGGTCGCGTCTGGCCATGACGGCCGAGATGGGCGAAAAGTACATCTTCATCCAGGACATGGTCAACTGGCAACCGGGCCAGTCCATCTTCATCACCTCGACGGAGCTCAAGGACGCGCGCGACTGGCACAGGAACGAGGTGCGCAACATAGTCAAGGTCTACAGGACGACGATCGACTCGAGCGTCGCCGCCATCGAGCTCGATCAGCCGCTGAGCTACCAGCACTACGGTGGCCCCGAGTACCAGGCCGAGGTGGGCCTTCTCTCGCGCAACATCGTCGTGCAGGGCGATCCGATCAACTCCGATCCGACCGACACGGCCAACGCCGTGTGCAACGACACCAACGACGGGTCGACCTACCCGTGCCCGGACAAGTACCTCACGGGCTTTGGCGCCCACGTTCAGGTGATGGGCACCGGCGCCAAGGGCCGCTTCTCCGGCGTGGAGCTCTACCGCGCGGGACAGACCAACGTGCTCGCGCGCTACCCGTTGCACTGGCACATGATCAACGAGACCAATTCGAACGACAACTTCGCCAGCGACTGCTCGGTGCACCAATCGTACTTCCGGTGCTACACCATCCACGGCACGCACGGCGTGCTGCTGACCCAGAACACGGCCTACGACGCCATCGGCAACTGCTTCTACCTGTCCGAGGACGGCGTTGAGGAGAACAACACGGTGACGTACAATCTGGCCGCGCACGTGCACATACTCGGTCGCTTGCAGGACGCTTCCGACCCTTCGGTCTTCTACGGCCAGTACCTGGGCTTCTACAACAGCAGCGCGAGCCTTCTCATCCCGGCCGACATGTCGGCGGCGCCCTTCTACGTGACCAACATGTACAACACGATCGAGGGCAACGCGGCAAGCGGTGGATGGACGGGATTCTCCTTCCCCAGCCTGCCGGCGCCCATCGACAACTTCAAGAACGTTGACGACCTGCGCCCGGCCAATCGTCCGTTCAGGACTCCCTTCCGTGGCAACACGGCCCACTCGTCCGGATTCTGGTGGGGATCGGCTTCGGCGTTCTACTTCGGGGGTCAGATGACCTACACCGACAGCACGAAGACGACGCTTACGTACACCGAGGGCCGCTCGGACATCGTCCACGACACCTGTTCCGACAAGACCGTGGGCACGGCCGCCGGCAGCAGCTCCGGCTGCTGGGATCTCACCGAACAGCTGTGGCTCCAGATCGAGGACAACAAGGCCTTCCTCACCAACCGCGGTCTGCAGGCGTGGGGCAACCGTGCCAACATCGTCCGGTTGGAGATCCACGACGCCGTGCTCTCGATGAACGTGTTCGGTCAGGTGTGGATCGATCAGTTGCTGATGGAATGCAGGTCCAACCATCGGCCGACATGGTTCGCTGGTTGTCCGACAGCGCCGGCCAACTTCACCCAATCGCCTCCCTGGGGCCTTTGCAGCGTGCGTGACTGGTACTTCTGGTCCTCGGTCGGTGGCTTCCAGTGGTACGACGTTGGCCAGAGCCACATCCTCCAAAACTCACTCTTCCGCAACTGTCGTAACGACTGGTCCGGATGCATCTACGGCTCGTCCAAGGGCGTCTGCGGAGGTTCCGCTGTCTTCACGTCGCTGACCCACTCGGACGAGTTCGTGCCCCAGGTCATGCAAACGACCTCGGGCATCAGCTACGACAACTGCAACAACATCTGGCGCTCGTCGACCGCTATCAACGCTACCAACACGGGGATTACCGTCTCCGGCCGCATGCAGAACTGGCTCGATGCCGACGGCAGCGCGGCCGGTACCGGACACAGGACCATGATCGGTTCTTCGTGGGCCAACGAATGGTGGAAGATGCACGACGTGTGCGAGCTACGAGCTGAGAGATGGGTGTGCCCCATGAGCGACAAGGACAGCAGCGCTGCCATCAAGCTCAGGGTCGATCCGACGCGTGAAGCACAGATCGGTTCGACGATCTGCCTCAATCCGAACCCAGGCGGCAAGCCCTGCCCTGTTGTCGGCGGAGCGACTCACTTTGGCCGTAATGAGACTCTGGGCGTTCCTATCGCCGTCAATGGCCAATTGACTGGACCGATAGTCTACAAGTCAGGCGGATGGTTCATCCGCTACACAAGCGGCACGCCCAAGGTGGTCAACATCACCGATATTCAGGTGGACCCAAAGGACTCTCTCGTTCTCGCCTTCCCCTACCCTGCTGGCACCACCTTCGACATCACCTTCGAGGCGGCCTCTTGGTGTGTCACCAGCTGGGCCACTTGCACGCACCCGTTCAGGAATGTCAGCTCAGCTGCTGAAGTGGCCACAGGTTATGGCGATGTCTACTACTGGGACAACGTGGACCAGGTTCTCTACATCCGAGCCACCATGCAGCCTGCCACCTGGCCGAAGGTGAACGGAACCCTCCCATGGACTTCTATCCCTCCTGCACCCAACCAATTCACGCGAGGCGGCCTTACCCTGCCCATCGTAGACTCTGGTCCCGTCATCATGATCCGGGCCTCATGCAGCACCGATCCCTGCACGCCCCAGGCCTCGGTGCTGGTTCCTCCAGAGCTGAATCCCACATACGTGGACAACTATGATGGCAGCTCAGCAGCAGAACTCAGGCCCTTCCTCTCAACATGGAAGAGTACATTACTGTAAGTTGATCAACTTGTATTTTATCATAAACATTCAGCACTTGTTTTTGAACAATTATTATGGCTTTTACACATTGTGTATTAGGGTCTCATCTCACCTTAAAGCAAGTAAATGAAGTAGCCAATCAAGCACTCTGCTAAAAAAATTTGCTTTATTTAATCATGGCTAAGTTTCTTCTTTTTTATTTTTTTTACTTTATATGCACATCAAGAGAAATATGCAAGAAGACTTACACATAAAAAAAAGAGTTTTAATCACTTAATCAAGTATGTTTTTTGTTTTGCTTTTGCTTTTGTTTTGCTTTGCTTTTCTCTTTTCTTTATACTTTTAGGTAGAAAACATAATGTTGTGATCTGTTCTAAGACTAATAATGGTTTTAATGGCTTTTGAAGCTAAAATAATGCACTTGGAAGTTTTAATAGTAGCAATAAAACTAAAAGCCTATTGCTAGTAATAGCAGTATTATTAGTTGTAGTTATTATGCCTTCTTGTCTATTAAAATCATCATCATTTTTGGCTGCTTTGACTACTTAATATCTGCTATTATTGCTCATATAAAAGACACTGAAATGAACATATAAATGCAAGTCTTTATGTAGTTGGCATTAAGATGGTTAAAAATGAAATTATATTTATTTTTTATAAGGTATTTTTTATAGTTTTGTCTTTTATTAAGTCAATTAGGCTTTATCATTAGATGCTTCACCTTATGACACTTAGGGTGAAAGGTTAAGGTTTTATTGTTAAGGTTAGTGGTAAAGATCAGTTGAATGAGCACTGATCACAAGGGAAATAAACAGGAAAGATGAAGTACAAAATTATGTGTATAGATGTAAATAAAAGTGGAAGGAAAGAATAAAAAACTGAAGAGAAAGAGAGAAAGAACTGAAAGGAAGAAAGAGAGAGGGGAACTTGTATGGGCTTGAGCTTGACTTTTGGCTTGATCAAGGCAGGGCATAGGCCATGTTGGCCTGCCATGCTGACATCAGCATGGCAGTGCCTCAGGCTGTGGCCACTGTCACAGACTTGAAAAGCTTGTCCTTGACCTTAGGCAGCTCCTTCTTGAGGACCTCAGCGAGCCATGCCCTGCCCTTTGCTGCAATCTCACCAAATGGTGAGACTGCAAAGGGCACAAGGGAGAAGATGCGCCCTGCACGGAGTGCAGTGGCGTACTTGAGCTCCTTTCGGTGCTTGGCACGCTTCAGCGCCTCCTCCATGGTGCGGCCCATGGTGGCTGCGGTCACCACCACATCGAG